>BGPR01008401.1:0-15877 GCA_013235015.1 Araneus ventricosus | reverse complement strand
CCCCCTTCCTTTCCACCCTCTCTTCTCCGGCCACCAAACGATATTTTTGTTTTATTGTGGCGGATGGCATTTTCTCGCCTTTTTTCTTCCATTTTCCTACCTTTCCTACTATCGAGGAAGATTTTTATCGACCAATGTTCCATTCTTCCGGTTTTTTACTGGCGATACTTTTAACATTTTTTTTTTTTTCGGATGCATTTGTTTCGTATATATATAAAATCAGCAAGAATTTTTCCAAGCAAAGAGATGTTGAGAAAAAGTAGCCATGTACCTTTCTTTTTAAACTTATTTTTGAGCTTCTGAGACGTTTATCCAATAAAAGTTGGACCAAAAGGAGAGCAGTTTTTTTTTTGTGTGTGTATGTGTGTGTGACAAATCTAACTCCCCAAAAAATCCAGTGACACTTTAGGCACTTAAGTCATTAAACAGCAGCTGTAATTGAGTTATAATAATTGCGTTAGAACTGCATCCAATAATCAATACTTCTTTTTCTACTAGCTAAAGACTTCGTTAACCATCAGTAAAAACTTGTTTACAATGCATTCTTCGCTAATCTATTCTTCACTATGGACTCTCGGATTTCGGAAGCTAATTTGTATAGCTCATTTGGTTGAAAATTTAAGTAAGATTTTTCTCATTTTTGATGCTTTATACTAAAAGATTATTGTGAATGAAAATATTCCTGATAGAGCATAAATTCGGTACAAAGGTATTGTAATCAACTGTACCAATTTTTTAATACACATATATATCTATGTTCTATAAGTGGGTCATACGGTGCAGATTTTTAAACAAGATGGAAAAAATGGGTTACTACTTTTGTATATACTTCATTCGCCTTACTTCTTATAGTGTTATGATGGCAATCAGGGAAAATGACAAGAATAGTTGTAAGTCAATAATCTAATAAAAGAGAAATTGCTTTGATTGCTTATTTTCTCTCGATATAAACTAGCGATAACAGAGACACAAATCATCTTCATTTTTTGCCATGTTACTTAGTATTTTGCAATATCAATATGTCGTTGAAACACAGGTAGTTGAACTCAAATTCTTTAAAAAAATTTATATATTCATCAATTCATTCAGTGAGGAAAACTACACAAGTAGTTCTCATGAAAAAGGCTTATTATTCTTAAGTGTTTACCATTTAAGTCTAATAACCATTGTCTAATATCAAATTAATTTAATGAAGGACAGCAGATATCTTGAATCAATTTTGAACCACGGTCAGATGACGAGGACGACACATGAGCTGGCCCCTCATTCTACACACTTCCGCAACACATCAGCGGGAGGACGTGTCATTCACGTCGAATTTAACTTGCACCAGGCCCACAAACGCGGCGGATCTTCAGTGGAATCGTTTTTCGAACCTGGAGTCTACCGGCTCCGAGCCGAGATCTTACTATTAGTCTACCACGGCTCATGTCATCGAGGGCACACAAGTAAAAAAAAATTCAAAACTCTAGTACAACAGGAAGAGAGTGAAAAATCCAACTTTACACATGAGAGTTTTTAATTTCAACTTTACAAACATGAAACAAATCAAATTAAATAAAAAGTGTGTAAAATTTCTCTTCCAGAAAACCAGCATTCTGTCTTCTTACAGTACTTTGCGTGAAAAGGAATGAGTAACGGTACAGATGATTAACTTATTCCTCTCACAAGGAGAGGGCACGACTTGGGAAATTCAATTCGTGATGAAACTTGGCATATTAGTAGCATACCATTAGGGTGTTCACCCATTAATCTGAAAAAGTGCAATGCCCAGTCAATTCGGAGGAAATGGCCCTCAAACTTTGGGCACAACTTATATACCAGTAACTCTTCACAGGCAATCAGTGCTCTGATAGCTTAGATGTCAGCGCACTCGATTACTATTCGCTAGGTCCGCAATTCGGTCATGGCTGCGTTTTTTTCAATATTATTCCAAATTAAATTAAAAATTTAAAAAATATTTTAAATTAAAACTTTAATTATTTTTGTGCAGAAAATAACTTTCTTGACACCTTTCATTTTCATGAATAAGTTCTTCATCACTCACAATAATTTTTTCAGCCAGGATGGCGAAAGTATTTTGGGAAATTTCTTCGCCCATCAACATTGCTTCATGAGAAATTGAAGCTGAAGATTCTGATGAAATTAAATTATTTTGAGCCAGTAAACCTTGATAATAAATAACAGCATCTTTTAATCTCAACTTTGACACTTCACTGTATAGTGATTCTTGTGTGGTTCCATCTTCAACCTCCGACACACTAGCAGTATTATAATTCATAGACATTTTCACTTTAGAATATTTTAACTCTGTATTATGCTAATTTAATCAAAAAGCAATGCGAAACACTTCAAAATCGAAGGTGAATAACCTCGTTTGTTCAGGGCTTCTAAAGGAATAGAAGTAAAAGCACTGTCGAAGAATTTCATACGATAATGAGTAAAGCCATTTATCCATTGGTCCCTTTTCAATTATTGAAATTTCGGACCATCTGCCTACGCATTTAATAGATTAACAGCTGCTCTCTGCTATTTTTATTCCAGCATTAAAATATTGGACCATCTGCATATGTATTCAATATATTAACATCTGCTTTCTACTGTTTCCAAGATAAAATAAGAACGAAGAATTTGTGAATATAAAAATCCAATAATTCAAAACTTTCAATGAATTTAGAATGAGAATTTTAAGTATAGTTAATATTCATCACCATTAAAGATGTATTTATAATTATTTTACCGTTTATATATTATTTTTATTATTATTTTATCTGTAATTCATGTATCATATAAATAAAGTTATTTTCTGCATAAAAATAATTAAAGTTTTGATTTAAAATATTTTTCTAATTTATAATTTAAGTTGGAATAATTTTGGAAAAAATAAAAATAAAGAAACCTCAGCCAGGACAGAACTGCGGACCTTCCGAATGATAAGCGAGCGCGCTGACATCTGAGCATTGATTTCTCGAGAAGAGTTACTGGTATATAAGTTGTGCTCAAAGTTTGAGGGCCATTTTCTCCGAATTGACTGGGCATTGCACTTTTTTAGATTAATGGGTGAACACCCTAATGGTATGCTACTAATATGCCAAGTTTCATCACGAATTGAATTTCCCAAGTCGTGCCCTCTCCTTGTCAGTTTACTGAAGTTAAAAAATTTGCCTAGAATATATGTATGCAGGAAGTACTGCTAAAACACCTACGCCCATCTTGTTCACTGTTTAAACAGTTTTTTCAGAAATCGATTGGAAGAGAGGATCGCGTTCTTCATCCCGATATTACAGCACGACGAATAAGTAGAAAAATAACTTTCGCTAAATCACGCTATCTCAAGAAAAATAAATGTTAGCTCTATTAGCCTTCATTGAACAACCCACATATATGTCTTCATTACTAAACAATTTTTAATTCAGTTTGAAATAAAACATTTTCTTTTCGTAGAATAACGAAAAATACACAATTTTTCCAGATGACAATCTGCTTTTAATTCCGCATAGTATAATAAATATTTTAAAAATTATTTTCCACCACAAATCAGATTTAGAAGACCATCTAGCTTAAAGATATTGCAAGCATTTTTCCTTCTATTATCAAGATTAGGTTTCAAACAATACTTTAAATGCCAGAAAGAATCCCATAATAGTTTTCATTTATGTGCGTAAATGACTCTGGAACTTAAAACCACAGTGATATCTCTTTTTAATGAGAAGTAGATGATATACAGGGCCTGATTTACACATTTCCACGCTCTCTGAAAAAGTTAGTGACAATTTTCAGTTTAATATACAACAGTTTATGTTTGAAACATACAAACATTTAAATATATCTTTGAACCACATTAAATTTTTAATTCAAAATTGGTTTAGATTTAAAAAACGATCGCCTCGCCCCCTGGGCGACGTCGTAGACGTTTCGCCACAATAGGAATTGAAAATTCCTATTGTACCAAGTACTCAGGATGTCCTTATGTTATCTGCGCATGAGCAAATCATTTTAGCCATGTCTCAGTATCTGCGGCTGCGTTTTTCTACGGAGACCAATAATTATGCTCATTTTAGGCACTACTTATGAAATAATACAACATTGACGCCTGCAAAAAATACTTCATCGAATTTCTTGAAATCTTCTGAAATACCTACTAGAACTTTTTCGTTCGGGCTTTTGTCCGTGAATATGCTTGAAGGGTCATTGAAGTGGACGGATATTTTTAAATCGATTTCAACGCAAATGAGTGCAAGGGCAAGGGACGGTAAGGTCCACAGAAGACAAAAAAAAAAAAAAAATGTATCGCTCCATGTAAATGTAACGAATGTAAACTTCAAAAACATTTTATATAGCAGTTTCAAAATAATATTAAAAAATTTGTAAATATTTGGTTTGCTATTTTTTCTGTATATGCGCCCTAGGCCATGGCCTAGGTTGGCCCTATGGGAAATCTGGCCCTGATGATATAAAATTAATTCTACTGATAAATTTTAAACTAGCATTTTATATATAATAAAAAAAAGCACCCAAATAAATTTGTATTCATACCAAATTCATCGCCAAACAATGACAGCTTTTGTAGCTGGTGAGGCTTACCTAGAAAGAGAAAACAAAATGATTTTAGTCATCTAGATTCTCATAACACAAGCACTGAAATGAGAATGAAAATAAAGATTCACGTAAAACAGGAAGATAAATACAGAAAATAAAATGAGAGGATTTGGTAAGAACCGTAACCATTTAATAAGAAAAATGAAGTGACAAAAATATTTCAAAAATTTCATAAAGCGACAATACCACAGAATTTCATAGACGTTACGTTTGAAGGAGGCGCACTGTATTTATTAATTTATCATTATGGAAGCATTTGTATCTTTAATTTTTGTAGTTTCGAGCGTCTCTTTCGTGAGTTTTAAGGATATTTAAATGCAGCCAGTTTAACAGCTTTTTCCTTTCCCTCATACACATAATTACTGTCGGTGTAAATTCAGACTGTCCGAAAATATCTCCATCATAATACTGAAGAAAAAATGCATAAAATAAAACAAAATTTCATTAATTAATGTTGAGATTGAACAGGGAAAACTCATAAAAAATTACAAGACGTACCCAATCCATTTTTGCTAATGCCATTAATTCATCTGAAGCTTCCACACCGGTCTCAATTTGAATTTACCGTGAACAACAGCAATGTTTGCTTCGAATGAGAGACAAAGTAAATAAACATATTTATTGACAAATTGGTGAAATAAGTATGGCGTGCTTCAATGCAAATATTCACTCAGTATAAAGAACAAACTTGATTGACGAGTTTCTATAATCATTAGACATCAATATTACATATATTACAAAGGTACCCAATGTGTCATCCACTAACATTTTAAGAGAAAATAATAAAAGCATTGTGCAAATGACCAAACAGTAAATCCGTTTAAACCGCCATATATATTCTTCAAATATATATTTCTCTCTTGGAGATAAAAGGTGCAGATAGGGCGAAAAATATCCTTTTTTCCCGCTACTTCTATGTTCAGGATTTTTTCCCACGTTCCTACCTGCCCATAACCTTCCACCCTATTTTTTCCCTCTCTCCGTCCCAACTGCAGAATAATTCCACCAGCTATTAATTCTACATCCGTCGTGGGTGGTAGCAGTTCTCTCGGAAGAAAAAGAAATAAGTAAATAAATAAAACGTAAGACGAAGACGACGACGTCGAGAAGGAACATCAGACTGGTAGACCAGTCTGCTACTATCGCCACACGAAGATGTTTTTTCAGCGCGCCCATTATCGTAAGGGGGCGGGCTGCAAAAAACAATTTGTCATCGCTGCACACCTCCTTTAAATCCCCATGAATCACCAGTCACTTAGGGGTGCACCAGATAAGGAACCCCAGCACAAAAGTAAACAAACAAAAGACCTGCCTGGAGTGGAGAGGGGGGATGCCCTGAATATACCCGGGGGAGTGGACATCATTTGGGCCTCCTCCGGTTCGTGGCACTAAATGAAGTTTCTCCCCTGCCCGGAGTGTGATGAATTGCGCACCGGGGGGACACGCAAGGAGGTGGAATGCATTGTGAATGGAATAAGGAGGGGAAGGGACTCCCACGGAGCCGTGGCATATATGGACAGAGGTGATTGCAAATGCTTCATAAAAACACACGTCGTAAATCTTCAGGCTGACGCCTGGCTCGTTCAACTGCCAGACGTGAATGGCTCTGACACGGGAAGGGGATCGGCCAACAATTACAACCTTGTTTATAGAGAGGAGGCCCTCGCAGTGCATTAGGAGTGCCCGAACGGTTCACGGAGGGTTTTGTCCTGTTGAATCAGGAGTAACTTCTGGTTCTGTGGTCAAAGGATTAACTGAAGGTTGAAGGGGAAACGGTTAACTTTTAGGGTTTTCTTCCACACATAAGATACTTCAAAACAGTATTATTTTAGCCCATTTTTAGACGACAATGTAAGAAAAGAATGAAAATGCAAGATTGTTCAAAACTATCAGAAATTAGTTCTCGATAATATATAGATCAAAACGACATTATTTATAGAGAGGGGGACCTCGCAGTATATTAGGGTTGCAGAAATGGCGATTGGAAGGGCACAAGTAAGGATTTTACGCTATAGAGTGAGCAACAACTTATGGTTTTGAAGTCAAAAGATTAACTGAAAGGAAAAAGCAACAGGTGGTTCACACACACAGATACAGTTTAATTATAGAGTTTCATTTCACACATTAAATAGTGCAAAACAGCATTATTTACGGCCATTATTAGATAACAATCTAAGTAAAGACTGAAAATACAAATTTACTCAAAACTAGTAGTTCTTGTCAAAACCAATACATAGATTTAAATGGTATTACTTATGCAGAGGAGGGCCATCACAGTGCATTAGTATTAATAGCAGTTTATGGAAGGTGCATGTGAGTGTTTTATTCTACTGAGTGAGGAGTAACTTTTGTTTTTGGATTATGTGAAGGGCAGAAGGTACACTTGGTTGCAGGCAAACAGTTCAAATGTAGCTTTTCTTTCCATGAATAAAATACTACAGACAAGCATTATTCTCGGTCAATATTAGATAACGGTTTAAGACTGAAAATACAAGTTTATTCAAACTAGTTGCCATGAGTTCTCGATAAAATCAATATGTAAGTCAAGAAGATGGATTTCAGATTTCGCAATTGTGTAGAAGAAAAACTATTGAATATCACGAAAAGAAAATTCGGAATCTAGTTTAAGAAAAACTTGGCAGAGTTATTGGTTAATCTTTAATTTTTTTAAAAAAAATCATGCTTACATTTAAAATAACTGCTTTAATAGCTTTTCGTAAGATGAAATCACGAAAAAGCAAAAATATAATTCAGAATGGCAGTAATTTACTTTTGTATACATACCGACCGACCAAATACGTACCGAATTAAGATAAATGATCATATGATACAAGCTGGATGTGAATCTGTCTACTAAGTACTAACGAAATCACCTGTTGCATTCTGATTGTAGCAGTCTCTTAAGATAAAATCTTATCGACAAACCAGTTTGCAACCATATTTCACTTACATGAAAAAAAGTTTTATGCTGATACACACCAAAAGAGAAATAACAGAAAAGAAGAAACATTTATAAAAAAAAATTGAAAATTGTAATTTTAACAGTCTTAATTATACTCGGCGTACACAACTCCGCTTTCATTCATTTCAAAAGCTATTACCTGCATTGCAAAAACAGAAACTGCTTTTTGCTCTGCATTTTAGCCTCGGGAATGAGAATGAAAAATGCTAAAACCTCACCGAGACACATTAGGAATGTTAAATGCCCTCAGTTCTGTCTTGAACACACATACCAAAGAGACATTTCTCCATCTTAAATCATAGGTTCTTCGTGTTTAACTGGGTCTCAACAAAATAAAGCCTTCTCAGAAAGTACAGTCGGATGACAGAGACAGAAGGGGGGTTGAAATATTTGTAATTCTGGAACAGTTTGATGGATGGCAGCCGATTAATGCGACAGTGTAAGAGCAGTGAAAAAGAAAGTCAAACATGTAATCGATCATGTCATGAGATTTGATGTCTTACTTAGGAATGTTAAAACGCCTGTAGGAAGAAAATGAGGGCCTCTCACAGGTAGAATGTTCGTTAAGTTCCTTTAAATAGCTTTCTTGAGGGGCGGGTGGGAAAAGTTCCCCCGATTGCAATGTTACAACGTGTTCAGTAAGTAATAGAGTGTCCTCGCTTTAGAATTCGATAAAGCAACTCATCAAACATGACAACTTTATCCATCCATTTATTCTTCTGCATAGTAATCATACACGATTGTCGAGAGGATTTTTTTTCCTTAAAAATGTTTTTTTCTTCTAAAGCATTATTTTGTATCGTATTATATAGGAGGCTGATAATATGATACGAAATAATGCTTCAGAAAAAAAATAAAATAAAAGAAGAAAAAGGTCGATTTTTCCTGCATACAAAAATTTATAGCGCAAACATTTTATACATAAGGCACATGCTTATTCTTATGAATTTTAAATACGTATTTGATGTGAAATAAGACTAATTAGTTAAGCACATTTCAACTTTTATCCCCTTTGCATCTCGAAGAATGTGAAGATGGTGGTCTAGTTCTTGACACATCTAGTCCAATGTTTATTCTGGAACACAGTATAATATGGAGCGTTGGATGCGAGGATAACACTTGTATTCAGCGTTCCAGAAACATGCACAGGTGTGGAAAACATCCATAACAACTCCCGTTGGCAAGAAATAGCCGATTTAGTTTCATGGAACACAAAACGCATTACGCATTTTCCCTCATCGACGCCATTGCGTTACAATTAAATTTTCATCCATTGCTTACGTCTACGGACTAGTTGTACCACAGATTTGACGATAAAAAAGATCATAACAAAATTATAACTATGCAAAGATCAAAATATCACATATTATACTCCGTATACGTGAAAATAAAAACCGAGACGCACACTTCTAGATTTTTAAAAATTTATACTGATATTTCGAATTTAAACAGCGCTAGAATAAAAAACAAAATTCACTCCTACAATATAAATTCCTTTTTAAGCAGAACTGGAATTATTATAAAAGTATTAACTCTAAGTATGCATTTTATATACAGCATCTTATGCAAATAGTTTATTTTCAAAAAATTAAAATATGACCATGACAGCAAACAATCAATTACTATGTCCAAACGAATACACAATACATAAAGAGCAATCCTGTTTCATTTAGAAGTTACTTTTATTTCAACGTCAAGTATATTCAAATCAAGCTTAGCCTTACTATTTTTACCAAGAACTTAAATCGCAAATCCCTTCTCTATACAAGAAAAGCTTACAATTAGTAAAGTATTAACTATAACCTGTTAGACAGCATTAAAAATGCTACGCAGTCAAGAATCTTAAAGTATTACCGCTAATAATTAATTGCTTTGCAAGGGATGTCGGATCTTCAAACAAATGAGCAAAGCTCTTAGAAAGGAGCCTCCAAAATATTTGACTCTATGTC
The DNA here is from genome assembly GCA_013235015.1 of Araneus ventricosus. NCBI lineage: Eukaryota > Metazoa > Arthropoda > Arachnida > Araneae > Araneidae > Araneus > Araneus ventricosus. Next base: position 6,367 of record BGPR01008401.1, on the reverse strand, counting down.
TACTCCGAAAGAAAGGTTGAAACGGAATATTTATGTTTTCCGATATGTTTCCAATCAAAGTCAGCGCACTTTTCATGCCAATTTTATATACAACTTAATAATCAAGAATCATTCACCTTTATTCTACGTAACTAGCCAAAGGGTCGTCTGTAGAAATTTCCATTCCTGAAGCAAACATCTGTTTTGGTCATAGTCATCTCTCGATTGACTCATTGACTAACAATACTCACACCCCCTTATAAAGTAAAAATTAATAAAATAAAATTAAGAATACTAAGGGGAATACCATTAAAGTATAACTTATTGAATAATCTTTTAAATAAATGTATATATATTATTTTTTGTCTTTATTTATATCGATATTTATAAAAAAATTTATGAAAAATAATAAAAGAAAAGTTTTAATTCAAAAGCGACTGTCAAAAAAAAAATTAATACAGCAAAATAAATCTGATAATGAATAGCAGCGTCTGAAGTGGCGCATACTAGCTTACCGCTTAAAGCCGGTTCTGTTTGCTGCCTTTAGTAACAAGCTTGTTCACCTGACATATTGGATACGTTTAATTTCAATTATATCTCTTACTAGCAGTACGCGCACGGCGTTGCCCGTGGAATCAGGACTTCGACAAAATGGGAAAAAAATGTCCACAATGACACGAAAAAGTTTTGAAAACAAAAGCAAAACAAAAGATACACATTATTGATTTTCGACAATGACACCGGAAGGAATCAAATTGTAGAAAGCTTATTACGTCACCTCCTGCGAGGAAGGTCACCACCAGCCAATGAAATTGCAACAATGCATTCTGGGATCGTCCGGAGAAATTCTGGCTGTCAAATCTCACTAGCAAAAAAGCTGTTTGAACTGATCAGCGAAAAATTAATTAAAAAAACGGAATAAGATATTTTAACCTTTCTTGTTTTAAATCCGACGGAAACGTCCCAGTTATAAGCTGAAAAAAATGAAAATTATAGAGTTGTTAGAACGTCAGATGCGAGAATTAGAAGAAATCCTTATCACAAATTACCATAAAAGTGACTATTATTTAAAAAATTCTCAAAATTCAGTAAATTATGTTGGAAATTCAAAACAAACTTCATTAGAATGAAAATTGTTTCTTCTATCCGATGGTGCATTGATTGTTTTTCAACGATCATTAGAAAAGATGCTACAGCCGTAAACGTACCAAAAATGACCCAAACAACACAAAACATTAAATAAAAAAATTTCTAGATTAAATTTTAAAATTCTGGCTTCGACGTGTATCGAGTCACCATTACGTCTACATCTGTGCCAAATTTCATGGCTGTAAGTGCGATAGATTCGTCTGGACATCGCACACATACACGCACACAAACATTGCCTTTTATAAGTATAGATGCATAATATTCACGATGCCCTCAACAAAGTAGTTTTAAACTCAAATTTAGATAGTTAGGGTATTATATTGTTAGGGTTACCATACGTCCAGATTTCAAGTTCAAGTCCTCGTTAATGTCCGGATCTTCAAAATGTCCGGATTTACTGGGAGAGAGAAGTTAAATTCGTGAAAATTCGTCGTTTAAAATCGTAGAATTTTCCATATGTCTACCCTCAGCGGCTCCATCTGAACGAGTTTTTTCGATGATGTGGTCCACTTGGACAGCTGAGAAAGGGAGGCTGTCCGTACCAGTTGTAAAAGAACTGCTGAGTGTCAACGAGAATTCCATTTTATTCTGTCCAGAATTCTATTAAAAATATATTTAAAAAAATTATAAGATTTGCCTGAATAAATTTATCTCGTCCGAAAAGTAACTACCTGAAAGAAACCGAAATAGAAGATGAGAAAGTGGATGAACTTCTTTATCCAGGGCTCAGTTCAAACTGAAAATTAAACGTTTTGGCAATTTTGTTTTATTCTGTTTTTCGTTAAAGTAATTTTGATTTACCAAACATTCATCAATATTCCTTTGCATTCTCACGTCTTCATTTTTTCACTTCCTCACACTTTTTGTTAGTAATATGAAAGAAGGGCGTTGGTAGGCAACTCTTAGAATTTTACACTACACTTTGAAGCCCTCAAAGACCCCTCAACACCCCCCTCCCCATTAGTATCAGTGAGAAGGTAAGCTCTGAATTTTAATACGATGTAAAAACTTTTTGTGCAATAATACTTTTTAAAGCTATTGCAAAAAAAAAAAAAACTTTTCACTAATTTTTTATTTATTAAAATTCTAATTAAAATTTCAAAAAATTGCTCCTAGCTGCATATTTCCACTTCTAAAGTACTATGCTTGTGCCCAATTCGGTAACTCTAGGTCGAACGATCTATGCATTAGAACGCCAAAAGACATACATACACACATTCAATTTTATTATTAGTGGAGATATAAATAAAATAAAATAAGCCCAAAACCAGTTTCATTCATTTTATAAACCAAACCATTTAAATTTATGTCATGGTATCCTTGAAAAGCAAGTTAATTCTTTTTATTATTATTATTATTTTTCTAAAGACTTCGCATCCAAAAAGGTTTCATGTAATTAAAAGTCTGCATTCCTTTTCTAAACTTCAAGTGCCTCTCTCTTAAGAATTTAATTTACTCACAGAGAGAGACACTTCACAACACTGCCTTTATTTTTTTCCCTGTGAGTTTCATTAGAAGAAGGCGACACCATTGTGAGCTGCCCAACTTAATTACAAGAAGGCTGTTTGAAAGGGGAGATAAACAATAAAGAAAGCGAAGGGCTTTCACCAGCCTATTATCTAATCAAAACACACGACGCTGTTGCCCTTGCACTGCACACCTACTATTACTCTTTACGAGAGTAAAGAGGAACAGGCACCGTTATTTTTGCATGTATGTCTGCCATTACACTTCCAGACAGTTCGAATGAAAGTCCTGCCTTTTAAGCTTAGCTGCCTTCCAGACAGAAAGTAGCTTATTTTAAGATGTTTCAATACAAAATGGTGACTTTGGCTTCCATGTATTCAAATAAAGAATTAAAGTAAAATAGAATAAAGAAATTACATTTCCGAAATGTTGGGAATACATTAGCAAGAGTTCTTGGACGACTTATATATTTGCACAGAAACAGTTCCTATATGGTCATATAGTTATTTGCTCCAGGATACTTTTGGAAAGTTATTCCGCCACTCTAAAAAGGAGTTAGATTGTGGTTAAGCATATTTAGTTAGTCTAGCATAGTCAAGTCCATGAGTCAAGGACTCTTGATAAAAGGGGAAGTGTGGCATCTTCTGTCGGCCAACGTGACCTTGGAGCACCTAGGGACCTCTTGAGGAAGAAGTCTGACTTACCTGCAATATACGGAGATCATTTACCTCTATCTAAAATTCTGGAAGCGAATTTCTGGGGAAACTGGCCCATGTTTACATTTCGTTTGGAAGAAAAACAGGAAAACCTGCAGCAGCCAGACCGATGGCAGCGATCAATTTGTTGCTAAAGTGTAGACTGGTCAACCAGTTTTTGAATAAGAGCACAGCCTGAGGACGAGAAATGTAATCTTTCTCCGATTCGTGTTCCTCAGTCATTCCTTACCGTAAATCACTAGACTTCTGGTGGGCGGATAAACTAGATAGTAATACTTTCTATTTTAGTTTAGATAGATTTTCTCATTTCTACAGCTAGACGAGGGCTGTTTTGGGAAGGAACACTAATTTTTGAATCGTGATCAGATGACGAGGACGACACCTCTGCTGATCTGTCCGTTATGCTATTGACTAGACACACGCAAATGTCCTTAATGATCTTCTGAAGAAAATATCTGACCAGAATGATGACTACAACAAAAAAAGGGAACGACACTGGGAATAGCTATACCAGTTTACTGGCTGGGGAAAAGGTATTTTAATAAGAATAAGGCAGCCTTGTATATTTATTTCGCCTTTACAAGAATTATTTATAAAATACATTAGTTTTCTAATAAATAATCACATACTAAACTTATTTATGTTTATTCAGGATAACAAATATGAGATTACTATACGCTTTCTGTACACATTGCTTATGAGCTTTTATAACAAGAATTGAATGGAGTATTGAACATCCGTTCAACTCTTAGATTTCCAAGTAAAGGGAATTTACAGATTTCTCATTCGAAAAATGTTTTTCGTGCTGTTAGAATTATTTTTATCTGTCTATCAAAGCAAACAGAAAATAAGTTTATTCAGCAAAAGTGACTAGATCGTTTAAACTTCGTTTTGTTTTGTTGCTATTCTTAGAATGTATATTTACAAATATCAAGCTCGAATTTTTGCAGCACAAACGCTGCACGTAGCAGTGAAGGAAACCATTTCTTAAAACAGAGATTCTTAAATTATGTATTTTTCAGATTCAACAATTCTACATGCAGTGTTCCCAAAGGTACAAAAACCAATAGTCATGAATACTTTGTATTTATAAAATATTTCAAGTATGTATTTGAAACTTCTTCCCCAAAACACTTTACATTATTTGAATTTATTTCCTTTAATATAAACACTAAATCGGAGACAGATGAATAATAACGCATATATTGCCTAAATTCGAGTCAAGAAACATTTGAAAAATTAAAGAGACGTGAACTTGCAGGATACAAACTGCTTTGTTGTCCCAAGAAGTCATAAGCCTTATCACAAAAGAAACGAGAGGAAAAAAAAAGCCTATGATTAATGAGCTTAATGTAGTACTTCCAATAAAGCTTAATGTTTATTTATTTATCTGTTTAACCAGAAGGAGTAGTTAGAAAAATTTTCAAAGGCATATCGGTTATCTTTCATTGCGCATATAAGGCTCTTATTAATGAAGTTTTAATTAAATGTAATTCCTTAATAATAGTTTGAAATACGTTTTTAAGCAAACAAAGGCGATATTTCAATACATTCTAAGTGGATGAAAAAGAATTTTTTAAGTTACCAGAAGGTTTACGAAATGTCAACAATATCGATTTAAATTACTCGACATTTTTAATGAATAGTTACTCTTTTAAATAAGTAAATTTTGATGCAACGACGCTTCGTAGTTTAACTAAAGAAAGTATTTACAGTGAATAAATAACCTGAAAACGTAAAAATAATTAAGACTTAAAGCATTAAATTCATTTGAATATCAAAAGGAATAAAATGTGGCATATGTTTTTGTCATTGTATTTTTTCGCCCTCGTTCCCGCTCAATAACGTTTAAAATTCGTTTCGAAATCAAATATCTTAATAAAAATACAAATAGTTAACATTACAAATCAAAGTTTTAAAAATTTGTTTGAAAACTTTAGAATATGGGAATAAAAGCATATATTTATCTTTACAATTTTTATTTAAAGTATTTGATTAGGGGCCGTTCAAATATTACGTAAGCACCCGGGGGTGAGGGGGTTTGCGATTTGCTCATTTTTGCTGACAAGGGGGGGAGGGGGGAGTATGAGTGATGCTTACGTAAGACATTAAAATCACTTTATTTCCGAAAATCTCTTGTAACTTGCACAAATAATTTAATTTTAAAAAATTAAATTTGAAATAAAAGTTAAATTTGGCAAAAGAAAATTAAACTTGATTTTTGTAAGCTTAAACCTGAAATTGTAAGGAAATTAAACTTACATTTTTCTTTTTCATTTTAAGCCTAGTTAGAGTTTTTTATTAGAATTAAGTCCTAAAATTTTTTAAATTAGATTAGTACTATTATACGTTTTGTAAAAAAAAAAGAACGGAGGGGTTTCAGTTTGCTTACGTAATTATAAGAGGGGGGTTTGCGATTTGCTTATTTTTGCTGACAAGGGGGAGGGGGGGGGGTCAAAAAATACCAAAAACATGCTTACGTAATATTTGAACGGCCCCTTACATTATTTTTCCATTCTCATATTCAAAGGTAATCTTTTAATGAGCGTCCAATTACAAACTATAGGCTTTAAATCGAAATTCATTTAAAACTGACTCGTTTTTCACAATGGGGCAAGACATTTTCAAACAAGAAAATGTTTCAAAAATTTTATTTTTTCCAGATGGCACAGATTAAATATGTTAAATTCTATTATTCTTAAATTTTAGCATCGTCGGAGTTTTAATAAGAAACTTTAAGACAAATTATTTCCGGATAATTAGCAATACTTAATAAACAGCAAATCGGAAATAGAAAAAACACAACTTAAAAAAATTAACTTTAAGAGATCTAATATCTTGCTCCTTCCCAAATGAAAAAAAACTTCGTTTATCCGCTTCCTTAAAAAAGTACCGCGGTGGCCTCGTATTATGAGCAAGTGGCCTTCGTGGACATTCACGAAGAGGGTGCTCCAAGCCACTTGGAGCGCTTCGCTCCAGAAAGTTCCAATTTTCAGTCCATCTACTTAGGTGGATCATTCACGAAGGCTCCAAACTGCATTACCGGTCACTGCGAT
>BGPR01008400.1:39352-64009 GCA_013235015.1 Araneus ventricosus | reverse complement strand
ACTACAAATCTATTACTGCAACAAGAGTCATACAAATGAAATCAACTTTTTAATTTGCTTCATATTGTAAAATTTTATTCTTCAAGATGAATTTTATATCTCAGTGACCAATAAAGTTTCATTCTTATTCGCTGTAAGATATACGTATGCACTAGCTGTTACCCGCGACTTCGTGCGCGAAGAATTTGAACTGTTACTTTTTTAAATTCACGAATGTAAATGTTTCGTTATATGTAGAAAGAGGAAATTAAAAGTTTTGATGGTTGATAATACATAGTTGGGCGACTAACAGCAGTGTAATGTATGTGTCTGCTGTTACAGTTAGGTAAATTGTTTATATATGATAACACACTTTTGTATACGACGTTTTTTGTTTCACGTTTTTTGCACCGATGTATAGGTTTAGTGGGCTGGACACACGCGAACATGCCACATTTAGTTACCAACGGAAAAAATATGATTTTTCCAAATGTACGCCTGCCCCTTTGAGTGCCTGATCCTGAGCCTGGCAAATGCTAATTTTAAAGGGAATTGTTACCTTTTGAACTGGGATGGTAAATCCTTCTGTATTATCGGAATGCGTAGAATTCAGCACTCTCACCTCTCGCTATGCCAGTCATATCAGTAGCTAGCACGACTTTTGGTCCTAAGTGCGTAATTTGAAACCGTGTGCCATTGCGCAGTCTCGGTACATCGAGGTTACGTATGAATAGTTCTGGCACACCGAATTTTAATCTCAGCTTGTCGGAAGGTATCCCTGACAATTCTATGTGGTTGAAGAACTCTACAGGATATGATTTTACTTGTTATTGCCCATTACCGTATCTACAGACAGATATTCTGTAATACATCCCTCCATTTGTGAAGCATTTTTTTTCATTTATCTGACCTAAACTTTCATTAGTCAGTGCCAAAATTACCCAATCAACAAACAATCTCTATTCCTCTTATTAGCTTGTAGGGAACGATAAACCTTGCTTATCAGTTCCTCTGCACTGTGAACAATTTTGAAAAAGTCCCAATTTAATACACTGTTTGAATCTCTAGCAAATGCCAAATCTATTTGGCAACTGTATCAAGCGCCAAGTTCGAATCAGTTCTTTCTTTAGTAAACAAAACGTTGAATTCCGTGTTCAATGGGTTTATGCAATCCTTTCTTTTTAAATCTGTTGAAAAAAGCTCTTAAAGCATTAATATGCGAAATGGAACTACTGTAATTAGCTAAATCGTTTGGTTTAGAATTTAACCGCCAGTGATTATCCAAATCGTTTGGTTACAAATTTAACAGCCAAACAAATCTTGGACGTCGATAAAAAGAGCGATAAAGAATTATTTTGGCAACCTTTCCATTAAATTAGGCTCTTATTTTAAGTAAACATTGAACAATATTTTCCTTTAGTTATAATTAACTTTAGATTTTAAATTTTAATTCAAAACCTCTTGAAACTATGTCATATCTATCATTAGTTTTCTGTCCCGCCGTCTATTTTTCAGTTATTATTCCACAAATTAATTATTTATTTCTTTTCTCAGCAAGATCAAGTGATGCTTGACTTTAAAAATAAGTCATTTCAAATGCTTGCGCTTTTCTGAAGGATCACGTGACATTTCATTTTGTTTACGCATTCCTTAAGGATCACATGACAGTTGATTGAAAAATAAAGTAGTAATCTTCATCGCAAATCGCTTGTTAATTATTTAATTGTTATCTGTAATAAAAAATAATGAATTTAACATGATGTCACCTACCCTATGTCCGTTCCAGGGTTCAAGCTACAACTCTGCCAATTTGCATCCAAATCGGTTTGGTAGTTTTGCCGTGAATGCGTAACAAACAGACAGACACACTTTCGCATTTATTATATTATATAGATATTAATAAAAATAAGCAAAATTTTCAGAAATAAAGGTGAATTAGTTCAAAGTCTAACCGTTGCCTAGCAACGGAGTAGCTATAAATCTTCGTTATTTCAAAATCATCTGCACGTATTTAAAAATTATAAAACTTTTAAAAATTAATAACAATCGAAGGGAAGATGTCACAGAAATAAAATTGGTATCATTGAAAAGGTAAAGATTTGAACTTTAAGATGGTATAAAAGTATTTTTTGTCGGACAATTTGCTCCGAAGTTACGGCGGTAAAACGGTTTCGGTTGATTTCTAATTAACTGCCTGTTTAATTAACTTTTGGACGTAGAAAAGTTCATAAGTGTCTTCCCCTTGTCTTAAATAATAAGTGTACAAAATTTGGTTGAAAACCGTCCATTGGTTTAGGAGGAGATGTTGAACATAGCCACATACATACCCACATACACACATACCCACAATGACTTTTATTTATATTAAGATTATGCTTTGACTATGCTATAATAAGGAAAGGCGAGGAAAATAATGAAAAAGTGAATTTTTCTGGATAGAATGTTCAAATGTGTAGTGGTATAGTTATCGTTTTGATGCGTCTGATTTTTTTATTATTATTTATTTCAGTCCATAAAACATGGTAATAAAAGAGCCATAATTCTTTTCTACCGAAATTGCCATACTTCGAAACTTCACAGGTTTGTTCATTCACCTTCTAAGTACTGTGATTTAAATATATTAGCATTCTCTTACGAGTTTCTTTTTTGTTTAAACAGCTAACTCAATCAGTGTGTAGTGTAAGTTCTGCCACGTCGCTGTAAAAAATTTTCTGCGAGCTAAATTGAAGATCGATTCCGTAAGTACTCAATTTATCTTGTTATAGTTAATAGATAAAAAAATCGTGCTAGTGTCCTTTAAAAAACTATTTGTTTATTACTACATCGTTTAACCATTTATTAAGCACTTTTATTTGACTTGACTTGTTTCATGTTTGTATAGATGGAAATTTGTAATCGATTTCTCACTTATTTCCTGATGTGCTCCAGGAATAAAATTAAGCACACTAGAGCATTCTCCTTGATACTATACTATTTTAATGTTTTCAAAATTTAATAATCTGTTAATCATTCATTACATTGAACCGTGATTTCCTACTAGTGTCGCTACATCGTAATGAGATTGAGTAGACTATCATTAAAATTAAATAAATTCTGCTGTTTCGTACATTAATAAAAGTGTGTTTTTAAAAACTTTTATAATTAAATTTATTGATGTTATTTTGCAATTTTCTGTGTAAAAACGAAGGTTATTTTTAACATGTATTTAAATTCCGCTGTAGCGAATTGCACCAATTGGAGCTTTTATTTAACTTGATTAGTTTTATGTTTGTAAAGCTGGAATTTTGTAATCGATTTTCACTCACTTCCTGATGTGTTAGAAAAATGAAATTCAGTACACTTTGCTCATTCGCGATGACAATGCACCGTTTTTATATTTTCAAAAGTTAACAGTCAGGTACTCAATAACGAAATTCAATTTTTTACTACTACTGTCACCACCTGGTTGTGAGTTTCAGTTAGTGAGTAGAACATCACTAAATTTTCTAAGAAAATTATGATGTTTATAATGTATTTTGTGTTTTTAAAAACGTTTTAAATTAAATTTATTCCAGTTATTTTATATTTTCAATGTTAAATCGAAGGCTATTATTAATATCTATTTATATTCCACAATTGCGAATAACATCAAATTGCAACGAAGTGAATTGGTCTAATTGCAATAATATTGTCACATGCAAGTAAAGGGCAACAAATGGACTTATCAATATGGATATTTAATAACTCTCAGTCGACTAAGTAAAATGAAAAAAATGCAATAAAATCTTTAGCACGTCAGTCGTTAGTGCGTCTCTCTCCTTATAACGCCGTTTTTCCTCTGTCAGCATTCAGTCCCATCGATATTTTTTTTAAAGTTCTTTATAGCGTCGCAGGTATTCGTTAGTGCGTCGTCTACTCTCCATCTTCATGACACACGTCGAGCGATCTCATTCGAAGGTTACTCTTTCAGGGGCACATGCAATTTATTTTTCCCCGTGAAAACAATGTTTATGATTGTATAAATCCATAAGGAAAAAATAGAATTGGGGCTGCCATCTATCGTCTTTATTAGACTAAAAACGCATTCTTTCTAGTAACTCAGCAAAAGATTAGCGGCTGGATAAGAAAAAAGCGCATGAAAAGGTGGCCCAAAACCACCGCCCTTAAAGGGATTAACATAAAGATTTCACTTTCCTGCAAAAAGTCTGTAACCTATCAGTCTATTTGTCTGTAATCACGATAACTCAAAAAATTAATGAGCTAATCGGATGGAAATAAGTGTGTGGTCTTTACACCAAAATTTTTCATTGTGTTAGTATACACTGTAAAAAAAATCCCGTAAAATTTACGATTTTAAACCGGCAGCTGGGTTGGTTGTGCAAAACCGTAAAAGTTACGAAGTAAATCCGTAGGCACAACGGTTTTTTACCATACAGGAACAAGTTTTTCCCGTAAAAGTTACGAAGTAAATCCGTAGTCACAACGGTTTTTTACTGTATAAAATTAAGTTTTCTACGTAAAAATTAAGTCATCGAAGTAAGTGACGTCATCGACTGAGTTGAGTTGTTTTTCTCCTTCTGTTCGAGTTGAAATGTGCTGATGTGTATTATCAATTAGGAATATTAATTAATCAAGGCTTAATTATTAATTTCAATTAGGTTAATTAATGTAATTTTTAATTGAACTTACTTGGACGATTTCGATGCAAGATGGTGCCAAGACTTCTAACTCCTCTGAGCCGGGGATCGAAACCGCGTTCTTAGAAATAAAAGGCAGCTGCTCTAACCACTAGACCACCGGAGACAACATAAGATGAAGTAAAAATAATCTATTTGAGTTTTAAAGTCACTATAGCTCTAGTGACGCCACCTAGTGGTGTAAAAATCAACTATTGCCAGAACATGTGTTTAAACGTTAGCTTTCATGAGTTGCAACATGTGTAAACAATAGCGGAGATGGAACCCTATTAAAAACATGAAATGAATGCAATAAAATTACATTTAAGAAAAGGGAAAATTATCATACGGAAAGCAATACCGTATGACGAAAAATAGAATTTGAACTGACGGTTTTAAACCGTTTATGGCTGGACTGGAAAACGGTGAAAAACCGTTTTGTCAACAAAACAGCTTTAAACCGTCAAATATACGGAAAAAGTCCGGGAAAAAACGGATATTTTTTACAGTGTATGAGAAAGTCGAGGGAGAGCAACTTGTTTATCAGGCTAATAAACCGTTAGCACTATGTCCATCAAAATATCGATATCCATAGAATACATTTTGTCCCAATCTTAAAGGGGAAAATAAAAAACGGATCGAAAACGATTTTTAAAGAAATCCTTTTATTAGTGTAGTAGACAGCAGAAGATTTTCTTATTTCAATTATTTCCTACTTTCTAATCTTGAGCATATTGTTTCTAAAACTGACTACCAGGTGGTGTTACTGGAAAGTTACGTGATTTAATTTAATTAATGATTAACTTGCAATTAAGATCTGAGAACATTTAAATAATGTGTGTACTGTCATCGAAAATCCACAAGTGTACCAAATTTCAAACCCCCAACACATCAGAAAGTGATTTGATAATCCATTACTATGTTCCATACATCCACAAAACATTTCAAGTTAATTAAAAGTGTTTAATAAAGACTAATCGATACCCCTTCTATATCAACCCAATAGTTTTCGGTGTTGCGCTTTCGATCTAATCAAGCTTTATGAAACGTCCTATAAAATTTTTAAACAATTAACCGGGTTTTTTTAATTCTTTATCAGATGCATTCTTCAGAAAATGCTTGAAATAAGAAGAAATATACTATCTAATTTATTTGAAAGGACACTGAGAGAGAGAGAGATGGAAGATAAAAACCACAAGAAAAGTTACGATTTAAATCTTCCAACTGTATCTGGAAAGTTTGAATTGGCTGATTCTGGAGTGAAGAAAAGTAAGTTTAAAGAAACAGCGTATCTCTTATACTTACAGAATACAGCGCGTTTCGTATTCAGCTTCTTAATCCAGTGCTATTCAAAACAGCTGCACTGATTACAAAAGGTTATAATTTCCTCAATAACAACGATAAGAAGAAAAAAATTGAGCACGAATACAAGAAGGAAGCAAAATGTTTTGTTAGCGTACACAATAGTTTCTGTGTGTAACATCACTTGGTGGCCCGCGTAGACTCTGTCTTAACGCCTCCTTCGCATGCAGCAGTGAACGGTAGGCATAGAGGATGCTTCATATGGCAATGAGTTGTACTGCAAGCAAGCGTTAACAGAGTCTATGGATATCTCAATGAAAGGATGACACAAGAAGTAATTTCAGAAGCACCACAATACCGGAAGGAAGCTAAATGTTTTGTTGCAGTACGTAATAATTGCCCTGAGAGAATTCTCTTGGTCACGCGGACAACATCAATGCAGCAGCGCGTTTCACTCCAGGGACTATGACGCATATTCATTGTCAATGCGTTTGGTAGCCACATGAATGTTGTGCATATAGCTATCTAAATCTTCTGAAATTACTTACTTCGTGTGTTATGCTTTCACTGAGATATTTGTAGACTCTTGTCTTAATGTCTCCTTCTAGTCTATTTCTTTGCCAACTAAACCTTATCTTACCTACATTCAGTGCGTGCACTGTTGCATGCAAAGACAGCGTTCAGACAGAGTCTACCCGGCAGAATTGCCCATATGACCAAGCGAAGCTACATAGGGCAATTATTACGTACACAAACAAGATTTTAAGCTTTCTTCTTTACTGTGTTATTTTTTTTTCTTCCTGTTGTTCTTTGCAAGGAAGTTTTTGCATTTGTACTCAGTGCACTTTTTAAAAATAATCCTGCATAGTACAGAGAATTGAATATGCATTTCCATTTGACAGATTGCATCCAAAATTTGACATAGGTCTACAGTTTTGGTGTCTAGACCACTGACAACTTTTCATTTATATTGCTTGCTGCGCTTCTAAGTTATCAAGCTCAAATACACACGGACAGACAAACAAACAGTCTACCTATTGAGGGTTTTAATCGAGAATTAAACAGAGATCTGCGATTTTGATGTAAAGACCATATACTAAAATTTGATAAAATGATCGTTCCATCTAACTTTTTTAATTTTTGAGTTATCTAATTCACAAATGCAATAACAGACACATCGGCAAGTATCCAAGCACTTGGCGGATTTGGTCCAAGAGTTTTGACACATCTCTAATTCTAGTAATGAAACTGTATGTCAAATTTCCTTTGTCTGCTTTACTGGGTTTTAGAATCATCAGGATTACATGCACCCGGATGGACAGACAGACTTTCTTTACCCAAAATATGACAGAAATCTACAATTCATGTATAAAGACCGCGTACCAAATTCCATTCGTTTAATGTGTTGCCTTTCTGAATTATTTTCCTCAGACATAATTCGATAAATGAGTTTCTCGGACTAAGAAACTCTAAAACATAGAGATCCATCAAAATCTGGTTGGCGAATTTTTCTACTATTATAGTACTTTCTCTTTGCTTAAATCCCTATAAGCACAAGATATTTTACGGTATCTACACAATGTTCCGAATGCCGCACAACATCGTAAAGACATCGTACGAATATTATAGAGAATCTTGTGTTAATAAGGTTCGCATACGAAAAAGTAAAAAATGACTCGAAAGAAAAGCGATTCTGAAAACGTGGTCAGATTTGCTTGATAAAACACATTTTCATGAAAACTTTTTAAAAAATTTAGTTAGGATATTTTAACGCTCGATTTTCAAGCTATACGAGGGCTATTTTTAGCTGGTGCCATATGACGTGGATGACACTTAAGTCGGTACCTCTCCTCCAAACTTCCATGTTAATCAGCGAGAAGACATTTGCCCCTCCATTGATTTAAAGTCCACGAGATCCGTATATATGGCGAATCTTCTATGGTATCAAGTCTAGTCCCATTTAGCCACAAAGTCTATACTTTTCCACAAAGCCACTGAAGTTTGAAGCATTTTTTGACGCATATAGGTTAGATGAATAACAGAGTGCTTGCTACTAGAAGCACACACTTGCTAAGCGGCCAGTCATTCACATTTCGCTCATTATTCTCTGCATTTTGTGGGTCGCAGATCTCTTTGGTTACAGGAAACGCTTTTAAACCTAAAACCAAAATTGTGTTTTGATTTTTTTAAAAAGCAGCGACCTGGTTTATAAAACCATCATTACACCCATCTGTTTGATGTATCAAATACGTAGATACTATTTATTCCTTCTTTTTGTTGATTAAATAAACATTCAATTTTAAACTATTACATTTATGTTTAAATATGTGTGTTCAAAATTTTTCAGCAAACAGGGGATTCTTTCTGGGTCAGCGGCATGTAGTCACACTGGTTGGATTCTTATGTTGTTTTTTCCTGGCTGCAAACAGACTCGCTTTAGGCGTTGGTATTGTAGCCATGGTGAAACACAGGCAGACAAAAGAAGTTTTCAACAGGAACGAAAGTGAAATATCTTGTCCTTTTTCATCTACACCTCCGAAACCTCTTGTTGAATCAAGTGTAAGTAAAAATAAAGATTCTAAAATTATACTCTTGTGTGGTCAAACAAATGTTAAAATTCTATTATAATTGTGAGTTGTTTACAGTTTAACAGCTATATCATATGTCTCCTACTGTTTTTAAATCGAATGGTTTTCAACTTTTATATACATGACCTGATTTCTTTTTCTTTTCTTACACTTGACTACACATATTAAGATTTTTATACGCTGATCTAGTGTTTGTATGAATTTGAATTTTTGACCCTTCCTTTTTTAATGGGTTTTTTTTATTTGGTGTTCTAAATTTTTTTTAAAAAAATTGTGTGATTTTTTTTATAATTTCAATGTGACGGTGTGCAACATGGACTTCTGGAGCCTCCCCAGACAGCACGTAAGTTTGCAGCAAGTTTGATTTTGACTTGATATTAGCTTGTCATAGCAAATTTGACGCGTCAAATTTGAAGCGAATCTGTAGCAAATTCGCCGTGACAACTAGCGCCACCTTCCTTGCAATGCAAATCTACTGCAAGTTCACCGTGACAAATAGCGCCACCTCCTTTGCAATGCAAATGTGCTGCAAATTTGCAAAACAAGCTTGATGCAAAGATAGTACAAAGGGATAATTATCTTTGTCTCTGTGTTAAAAAAAACATCCGATTTTTAATAGCATCTCCTAGACCGTCCTTCTTTTTATTAATTCAATAAATCAATGATAATTTGTAAAAAAACTAACTTTTTTATAAAAAAAATTTTGAAACATTTTCCATCTTTTTACTAAAAGTTTTTACTTTAAAGAAAACTATATCGTCTTATTCTTAATGTTGAAATTTTAACATTTATAAACAAATTTAAAAACAAAACAGTCAATGTTTGTTGAAAAATAATAACTTAGACATTTTGTCCCATTTTAAAGTAATTACTTTTGAACTCTAATTTCATAATTTATTCTACTAGCAAAACGTAGTTATTAGCGAAAATCGCTCTCTCATTGACTTCAAATCATATTCTCAACTCAAAAACTTAATGAAATCAAGAAAATAGTTTAAAATAAGTCGTATACGAATCGAATCGTACGATGTATTAGCGAAATCTATCTTCTCCTCTCGTAGTCGAGCTGGCCGAGTGGTATAGACGTCAGGCTACCAACCGGTAGGTCGCGAGTTCTATCCCGGGTTGTGTTCGTACTCTCTTTTTGCTATAATTTGCAATGAGTTTGCAGTGCAAGTCTGCTGCAAATTTGCTGCAAGTTCGTCCCATGGTGACTTCGAAGCTTGCGTTAACTTACTGCAAACTTGTTTCACACTTGCACTGTTGTCGTGACAAATTTGCTGTAAGCTTGCAGGTTTGCAGTGCAAGTCTGCTGCAAACTAAAATTGCTAGTGTATTTTTAGTGCTTTTGTAATTGCGTGTTTTCATTTTAAAACATTTATGTGTTTACATTTTTATAATTGATGAGGTTTTGAGATTTTAACTGTCGCATTCTCTGCACTTATTTTTTTCTTTGTGTTTTAATTTATTTTGTGGCTTGTGTTTTTTGTATGTTTTTTATCATGCACTCTGTAAATGGAGTCATCTTTGTAGTGTGCTTTCTTTGAATAAATAAATAATTATCCACTAGATGACACTGCCCATTTCCCTCCACTCTTGTTTACAAAGAATTCTTTGTCCTAAGACGTCTTAAGAATCGATTGGTTCTTCGAACCAGAAAATACAGTTGTTACTTAAAATTTTAAATATCTGCTAGTAGATTGAATTAATGTTAATTAAATTTAATCAGTTTAGGTCATGAAAGACTCGTTATTTCATCTCGAAACATGAGTATTATTCAATAGTATATTGTATTGCTAACCAGGATGCACAATCGAAAGGAGTTGCGACCGTCACGCAGTGAGATTCCTAACTACAGAGATATATAAGATCTCTTATAAATTAATCAGTAGAGAACTAATTTTATCGCTTTTCCTGTGTAAAGATTTGATAAATTGTTAATCTGTTAAATTAATTGGCCAAATTTTACAATTTCCTTTTGTTATATTTTTCTTAATTGACTACAGCTATTTATGATACATATACTGATTTTTATCTGGCTATTATATGATTTTTCTATGTTTTAATTATCTATTGCAAATACACGTCCCTGTAGAATAGCCGTTACTGAGTTGTTTGTTTATTTTCTGATTGTTATATTGTACCGTGTTAAATTTGTGGCTTCCAATGTTATTTTTTTGTTTATTCTATTTTTTATGTTATTTAATTACTAATCAAGACATTGTGTGTAGGAAAATTTGAAATTGTGTCTAGCTTGTTTTAGCCTTTATCTTACGAAGCAGTGTATCTTGTATCGAACTGTTGTACTCGAATATCGACTTTTCTGGCGTTTTTCGGAACTGCTAGTGGCTCGAAATGTGTATTTCCGTATGGACAGGTCAAATTACAAATTATTATTATTCAACTTCAAACATTCTTCGAAAATTCTCACACATTTTACAGAACTAAATGTTCCTCGGAAAATTGAAGTCGAAGAGAAAACATGTCCTATTCGGTCTTATTCAGGGTGAAACTCCTAAGTTCAAAGTTATAGAAGAAAAAAAATAATATTATTCTAAGCAACGAAATAAAACTTAATCTACCTGTGCGATTTATGAACTTCAGTAAATAAACTACTTATAATATAATATTATTTCTATATTTTATGTTATTTATTTATTTAATCTACACTATGACTGGATTGTATACGATAAGGCATTGACCAAGAGCCTCTTTATTTGTGGAATCATCAAGTTTAATTGGACGCCAGCCCAGGAATCATACAAAGCTTCTAACGTCTTAACACTAACTTAAAGATTTATTAATTACCAGAATCCACTGACTAATTCCCATCATGTTCTGAAATAATAGCCTAAATCATCAAAATGTCACATAATTTTTAATTACTTAAAATTCTAAGGAAATTTTCTGAAAAGCCGCTCCAGGAAGTAAATCGTCGCAATTCAAATTACGCTTTTGCAAAATTAGATGACTCTAGTCAATCCTGTACAACACCAACAGATACAATCTATGTATATAAAAGAGCATTTCAGTTTTTTGAGAGTGTTTGAACGTATGTTCGTTTTCTTTTGATTTTTTTACACGCCCAGACCATTTGATTTACAGGGTCCAAATTTGGCATAATGATGGTTTAGCACAAGAGAGATCCAAGGCCATAATTTTAAAAAAATTCGAATCATGTTTTTAGTTATTGAATTTTAAGTGGTAAATTCGGACGTTTTTTTTGCCTATTTTTTGGGAATTTTCTTTTTACTTCATTATTATTCACATACGTTTCCGATCTTTTAATTTATTAGTTCTATCATTTATTAATTTTCTATATATTTCTTTTTACATGTTATTTTTTAAAGCATATTAAAGGAATTTGTTTAATTTTTCTTCCGTAAACGATTTTCTCCACTCGAGACAAAATATTATGCTACCTGGTTTCAATTTATAAACATTTGGAAAAAGTCGTTTTCTTGCATTATTTCTCTCTCTTTCTCTTCGTCTTTTGATTTTTATTTTGCAACGTATATTTCCCAGGTAGCACATAATATTGCCTAATATCATAAAATTAGATAGTATGTATTCGATAGTAATATAGTATGATATAATATTCAGAATCTTAAAGAATAATTGTTCCAGTGGTGTTTTTTATAATAAAACCTCCAATTCAGTGATATCCTGAGTTAAAATGAAGATTTTTATAGATAAGCATTGTTTTTATATTACTTGTGAAAATTTAGTATCTCGGAAATACTGATACATACAATACAATACTTTATTACGGTATTCGGTGTTCCTCGGTGTTCATAATATTGTACAAATATTATATAATATTTCTGTGCTACTGGGGTTATTTTTATTAAGATTTTACTTTTCTAAAGATTTTTTAAGTTAATACTTTTGATCAGCAACGCCGGGAACATTTCTGTATAGTATAATTATTTATTTTAAAGTTGTATTAGTTATTTATTATATGGTAAATTGCTTCAAAGTTTATAAGAAATTTTCTTTTTCCAAACTTGTCGTGTTTTCATTCAAACCATGCTGTTATAAGGTAATAAAAAGCTGGAGTCGAAAGTTTTAATTCAACAAGAAAGGATTCAAAAGAGATTTACGCTTCTTGGAGAAAGTTAGAGACAATATGTGTAGAAAAAAAGCTGGCTGACATATGAAAAAATATGAATCCGGAGCAACGCAGGGTTATCCGCTAATGATATCTACATGTCAACTTCTGAAACGCAGGCGGCTCCCGTCTATGACACGTTCTTGTCTAGCCACCTTTGGTGACCAATTTAATCACCTGTACAGTTAGATTTATTTTTTCCTCAATACACATCCAAAATTGGCGATAAGACTCTAAAGTCTAATAAAATTAATAAGTTATTCGACTCCAACTTAATTGTTGGTTGTGTCTCAATGCGTAACCTAACCCACTCCAACGTAATTTTTAAAACCTCGACTAAATTTGAGGGTTTTTTTTCCAAAATCATTGTGCTGCCTCGAATCGGGCGTATTTCATTCAATGGTTCAGCATCACAATGGTTTAAGAACTTGTTCTGGAAAATAGAAATAAACAGTAAGAAATTGTAAGAAAACTGCAGTAAGTAATAGATTACCGATTTGTATTATAAATATTCTAATATTTTCGTAACAGTACAGAAATATTTCCTTTCTTCTATCCTAATCCGGACCCAACATAATAAACAGCATATAGTATAGTATTCAGCTCGTTAGGATATGTAATTAGTGCTAAATTTAGGCTTAACGTCCAAACTCTCACTTGAAGACAATCAAAAATATTTTATAACAGGAACTTCGTCAAATCTATTCTATTTAGAAATTATTAAAAGAGTATATGCTGTTCCTGTTCTTACTATTTTTCTGTTAGGGAACTAAACAGCAATTAAACTACAAATGCTGCAAAATTGAAAAAAAACTTAGATTCTAAAAGAAAACGTTTATTAACGTAAAAGACGCTTGATTACAATTTTACTGAGGTAATAAATATAACATGGAATTCTTTACAACAATGAACAGTATTTTTGTGAATTATGTTCCAAAATATTTTTTTAATTCTCAAAATTAGGGAAAAAATTGAACAACTAAAACGGTACAACTAAATTGGTAATTTTTCTGAATTTTAAGATATTGTAAAAATCAGTCTTTGTTGATAATATTTTCCAACATTGTTGAAAACAAAATGTTTACTTAATTTTTAATCCATAAAAATATTTATCAATCTCCTTGAGAAATCAATCCGAGGTGTACATGGTCCTCCTACAAAACATATTTCTGCCACATTTGGGAACTCTTGATCCAAAGATCGGAGTTATAGGAGACACATACGCAGAGATATAAATTAGCCTTTTTTGTTATTAGGAACTATTCTGGCATATGAACAAAAAAAAAATTGAAACCTATGAAAGGAAATAAGGGTGTAAAATGAAAAAAATAATACCTTTTAAAAATGGAACATTATTCAGTCGTTTTAGAAAAATAAGCATAAGGAACTTTTTAAAATAAGAAAAAAAGCAACATTTATTTAGCGATGTTTCTTATTGCGTGTGTAGACTACGAAATAAAGGGAAAGTAAAACTCTCTATAGTGAAGTTAATGAAAAATGTAAATAAATATTTTAAAATGCATTTTTAAGCTCCGATCTTCATCTTTGAAATCATATTGGTGCGAATCCCGAGAGATCTATAATCAACAATCTGTGCTGTAGATCGCCAACCTGCACACATCTTACTTTATTATTATTATTAGAGATTTACTTGCCTTATTATATTTCAGTTCAAAGGAGAATTTGAATGGAGTACGGAACTGCAAGGGTACCTGCTAGGAATTGGTTTCCTAAGCTTCCTTTTAACGCAAACACCAGCAGGAAGACTTGCAGATGCGATAGGATCAAAGCCCCTGTTGGTGATTTCAAACGCAGTATCGGGTCTACTTACCATAATTTCCCCCTTTGCTGCTAGATGGCATGTCTATGCACTGCTGACAGTTCAATTTCTGAGAGGAGCATCACAGGTTCTGACTTACATAAATTCATATTTATAACTTGGCATCTATTCATATTAACACAAATACATTATAAGTACATTACATCATCACAAACTGATTCTTTTAAACGTTTCTGCTAGCTATCATTTTCCTCTTTTATACTATTATAATATATTAAAATGTTCAGTATTCACTTTAAACTGTTAGCTTAACTCTTTGGTCTTTCTATGTCGTTTCCCGCCTTTTTGCTACGGTCTTGGTAGACCTTTGTCGCAAAATCGCCTAGTAACAACGAGCATTCTAGGATTTCAGGTGTGATACGATGCAACACGGTTTGACAGGAGTCAACATGTCGTGGAAAGGACAATGCTTGACTTGGTCGGAGACCATCCCCGCTGCAGGTGATGCTCCAATACAGGCATGATTTACAGAGTCGCCAACGTGTCTTGGAGTAGACAATGTCGTATTCTTAGGACAATACAAAAGGTGAACTTTTGACAGACTAGGGAGCAAAATTTGCCTTTGTGGAAGTGACAATATCCAGTTTGAATGCTGGTCGAGAACTTTTGAAGTTTTGTGAAATGGAATGCCACATTACTGTTGATCAAACCATGAGCGTTAAATAAAAAGTGAGCTTGGTTTTTGAGAGGGGTCGATTTTGACCGCTCTGGGAACAGGAGCCAGAATGATCTAGTAAGGATTTTGAGATTAGGTCATGCATTTATAACGAGTGGGATTACGTTTTTGGTTTGCTGACAGACACGGCCCTCGGGCCTGATCTTGCAGAAGTTCACCCGAACTTCGGAAACGTATTGAATTTACCATCGTCCTGCAGTGTTAGTTTGATTTGCGGAATGACTTCGAGCCTGATCTTGCGGAAGTTCACTGGAACTTCGGAAGCGTACTAATTTCCAGCCAGTCTTAGTATCTAGAATTATCGAGGGACTACTTCAAGCAAGTTGACATCGAATTGTTTCAAAACCGGTCATGTTGCGACAAACATTGATCTTCATTTTTCTCGCCGGAGTGTATTACCTCCCCTCGAGTGTCCTTCATATAATTCATTTTGTAAATCGCATGTTAATCAAGAGTAAGGAGCATTGTAAATTTTCTTTAATAATGTGATTCAGCTGTAAATAAATTTCTGAAAGACAGCAATTTGTCTACATTTGCCTCTATCTTGTTCAGCCATAAACAGCGGCCATTGGTCATCACGTTACACCGTAGTATATCTTCGTTGAATCAATGTGGCCTAATGCCTGTCAGGCAAAATAATTCAGAAACACTAGTTTCTAAACTAAAATATTTAATTTTTAAAATATTTCCCAGGTATTTACAAGAATTTTGAGATAAGCGGTTGATTGAATAAGCGGTTGAAGACAGCCAGGATGGCCAAAACATTATTCTAGTATTACGTTTACGAAGCAAAAGAAAGAGACGCGTCGGTGCGTCCTTCTCTCGCCTCCGCTACTCTCCTTCTCGTCTTTCTGCCACCGGGGACGACATTGACCTCACCCCGACGGCGTTACATTCCCCTGGAAATTGTTCTTTCTATGAATTTGCCTTATAGCGGATCCTTACATTGTTATATGAAACTTTTTCCAGATAGCAATTTTAGTTTGAAGCAATCTTGCTCTTCAAATCTGCAAGCTTGCAGCAAGTTTGACACGGCAAGAGGGAAAGCTTGAAACAAGTTTTTGCAAACGTCGAAGTCACCACGCGTCGAACTTTCAGCAAGCTTGTTGCGTCAAACTCATTGCAAACTATAGCAAAAACAAAGTCGGCAGACGAACCTTAGATTCGAAACCCCGACAACCCTCTGCCTAAACCTGTCGCCTCGGCCACTCGGCCAGCTCAACCTCGATTGCCGAAAACACATTACGCTAATATATCGTGCATCGTGTAGAATATGATTTGTAGTCAAAGGAAGAGCAATTTTCGCTAATAACTGCGTTTAGCTAGTGGAATAAATTATGAAATTAAGGTTCAAAAGTAATTACTTTTAAAAAGATGGGACACAAAGTAAGTTATTATTTGTCAACAAACATTGACTGTTTTTTAGGTTTAATTTTGTTTATGAACCTTTGAAATTTCAAAATTAAGAAAAAGACAATATATAGTTTTCTTTACAGTGCCGAGTTCTATATTTAGCAAAAAGATGGAGAATTTTTCAAAAGTAATTTTTTTATATAAAAATATCTAGTTAGTTTTTTCGAATTATCATTGATTTATTGATTTAATGAAAAGGACAGCCTAGGAGATGATATTAAAAATCAGACGTTTTTTAAAATAGAGACAAAGATCAAAACCAGATATATACAACCAACTGCATCCAGGTCGTGCCGTGTCAACTTTACAGCAAATTTGCATTACAAAGAGGTTGATCGATTACTCTTTGTTACTTTGCAGGAAGTTCGTTGCAAAGTTGTCGCATCAAGTTTGTCATGGCAAGCTAATATCAAGAAAACTCACACCTGCTGCAAGTGTGCATGCTATCTGGGTTGAAACCAATCACTTTTTAAGTTGTAAACATTCATTTATTAATATATAGCTTCAGGTACCCAGTTCCCCAACTCATCGGAGTAGCTGGGAACACCCCCCACCTCCTCTTAAACCTTCAAAACAGTAAAGAGAAAAATTATCTTAGTATATAGGCTGTTCTTTTAATATTTAAGTTCTTCTATAAGTACATCGACTATCAGACATTTGCTATTAAAGAGCTCACTGTCATGACTACTGTCAATTTACATATGCAATTTCCTGGCAAAATTGCCAACTTATTCTATTACTTTAGCGAGTTAATCAGTTTCTCTCCTTTTTTCATGCTCAGTTTGAAAATAGAAATTACAGATTTTCTCTGCATTTCAGTCATTTGTTTTTCTCTATGAATATTGCATTTTTATCTAGTTCTAAAATGGAAAATATTCTAAGCGGTAGTAGAAAATCAGGAACCACGAAACTTCCAGTAAATCGAGGTACCACTACATATAAATTTGATTCTTTTAAAAATAACATGTGTGCTCTAAAACAAAATATGAGATATATAATGAATCTGCATTTCATAAATCAGAATCTGTGAAAATAAAATAGAGATAATTATATACGGTATGCATCCGAATCGCAATCACGCATTTATTTTAGGCAATTTTATTTATTTATCATTTTAATTATTAAATTAGACAGTATATGATTTTAAATGAAAATATCAAAACACTTACATGCTATAGAAATTAATACTGATCAGATTTTCAGGGCTTCACCTTGCCCGCCACGCACAAAACGATAAGCAACTGGATTCCAAGAACCGAAAGAGGAACTTTATCAACCTTGGTGGTATGTGGATTCGCAGCTGGAATTTCAGTCGGTGGCATGGTGACTGGATGGCTGTGTGATATTCCGGGATTTGGCTGGCCATCAGCCTTTTATATTTGGGGTAAGCAGTAAGATTATGTAAAGTGAAATGCTAAATAGATATTGTTGAAAAAAGGAGTTTACACAGCTTCGCTGATGCAATATTAATAAAACGAAATATTTAGCTAAAAACATCAGTGCGCTTATATTTCCTTACAGAAAAGTGATGATATACGTAGTTTCTCATTAAATAACCTAGCAGATATATATTTTCAACGTTTTTGCTTATATAGTTGATAGTTTTTATAAGGTTAAATGTTTTATTATTATTTTTAGACTCCAAAGAGATTCTTTTAAAAATGTCTTCAATGTAGCTTTT
This sequence comes from Araneus ventricosus, assembly GCA_013235015.1. Lineage (NCBI taxonomy): Eukaryota > Metazoa > Arthropoda > Arachnida > Araneae > Araneidae > Araneus > Araneus ventricosus. Next base: position 45,764 of record BGPR01008400.1, on the reverse strand, counting down.
TTCACAATGTGTTGAGATTCAAAAAGAGAATGTGTGCGTGTGTGTGTGTGTTCACCAAATAAAAGTTTTCGGGGATAAAAAGAACTTGCATCACCATGATGCAGACTTGTTAATCTTCTCCGCAATTTCGTTCTGAATCAATACTAAATGATCGCAAAAAATTAAATTGATGCTATTTCACATAAACTAATGAAACAGTTTAAGATTATGACATGAAACTTTCAAGAGTCACAGTACTGTTATGATGGGCAGTGGCGAATCCAGGGGAGGGGCTATCGGGCTGCAGCCCCCCCAGAGCTAAACCAAAATTCTTGATTTAATTAAAATCACTATAACTGTTTAATCTTAATTTTCATTTTAAAAAATAGTAATAAAATCGTGACAATATTGCTTTCTGAGTTGACAGGCTCGAAAATTTTCCTACTTTTCTAGTCATTCCACTTGCACTTGTAGCGTTGGCGCGGTCGAAAACATTTTTTGGCCAGTTATTTCATTGTATTTTTTATTAAATTATCGGACGTATTGTAGTGTTCTTTATTATTCCTATTGTCAGGAGAGGAAAGCCTGTAAAGTTAAAGTGTTTTGGTTTTTATAAGCCATGAGGTTTGACATTCGTCACCACGATACAAAATTTTTATGACCTCCGCCCCCCCCCCCTCCCCAGACTCGAATCCTGGATTCGCCACTGATGATGGGAATTCAAGAAGTAATGAAATTCAGGTAGTTTATGGTGGTAAATACTTCTTTATTGAATTGCTTGGTGTATGGATATTTTTGGATCTGTTGTATTAACTTCGTTTTGTCGAATTGATGTAAAAAATGATTTAACAATGAACTTTCAAAAATAAAAATTACTTCGTCATTAGAAAATTGTCTTCTATTTATAGATTTAAATAAGGAAAAAAGATATCAAATAAATCATTAGAATACAACGGAACACAATTATAAAATACTATTTCTTCCATGAAATCTTTTAAGCTTGCATGGGGATTCCTTCACCAATAAAACTTTTAAAAATTATTATCTATACTGAAAATATTTTAGCAAGAATTATTATTAAAATATGGACTTTCCGATCCATGTATGACCTTTTTGTAATTGGTTCTGTATGCAAAACGTATGAAAAAATATATGACCAAACTGTAGTTTTGTTACGCAATCTTATGATGATTATTCTATTATTAAAAATTAGTTTACAACTGATTCTATATTTTTAAAATTTTATTATAATTAATTTGCTATATTTGAGCACGTGTTAAGCTTTTTCGCTTTTTTTATCTTCTTAGGAACGATAAATGTAATGTTAGCTGTTGCAATCCAGTTTATATGTTATGAATATCCTGTAAACCATCCCTGGATTACAGATGAAGAATTAAAATACATAACTGATGGGCTGGAAACTAAAGAAACTGAAAAGGTACGAACTTTAATAGTTAGCATTTTAAGAAAACTTACAATTTTATCCACAGAGCAAAAACTATATGGATATATATAAGAAAAAGAAAATTTCACACCCTATTTCATTCCACTTCTTATTTTATAAAAATTGTAGCTATGAGAATGAAAAATGATGGAAGTGAAAACAACTGATAACAGGTTTCCCAGAAGGTGAAACAAGCTAGTTTAAAAAGCAGTCGAAGTTACTGTTTGAAAATTACTTTTGAACCCCTTAATTTCAGAAAAATTGTACGTATAGAAATACACCCTTCATATTTAAAAATGAAAAGCTAGCATTGTTCGATTCAAATATAAAATTTCTTTATTTCTAAATGTATAAATTATTTTCAAAAAATATATGCTGCAAACTGCAGAAACACAAAATTTTTATACATAATGTTTACATTTTGAACTTTACTAAATATTGATTTCTCTTGACATTGACATTAATTTAATCACTTTCATTTTTTTTCACCCATTTAGCATCCTCCTACTCCATGGAAAAAGATATTTTCTTCTGTTCCCAGCTATGCTTATTTTTATGGATTATTCGGCCATTACTGGTCGATTGCGTACTTCTCAACTGTTCATCCAACATTCACGGGAACTGTTTTACACTATCCCATGACTGAGGTAAGAGAATTTAAACGCATGATGCAAACACTGCTTATTCATCATTCATGGGAACAGTTTTATATTACACCATGACTGAGGTAAGAAAATTTAAACGCATGACGTAAACGTAAACTTAAGTGTTTATCGCTTATTCGCCATAAAAACTAAGACAAAGAACTTTGACAGCAGCCTCATCCTGAAGGACATCAACAAATCCGGTAACAACCATTAAACCCCACACTAAAAGCTGATTTCTTCAACAGTTTTTTTCAAATATTCTTCTTCTCCTTTTTCGTAATTAAAAAATCTTTTTTTTTTCTCTTTATAGCAATCCCTTAGATAAATTCAAGTTTCACTAAATGTTGTCACCGTTTTTGCATTTTTGAGCAGACCAATGCTTATCAATTCTAAATTGTCTCTGAGTTCAGTCTCATGTCTAAGAGAAAGACAATGAAAACAGTTCTTTTTTCGGCTATTTTAGGATTCCGACCTTCTGAATCCTCTTCTGTTCTGTGCATCTACAGCCTAAGCAATTCAATGTGTAAGAATTCATTTTTTTTTTATTTTGCATACATTTTTTAAAACCTTTATGCTTGTATTTCCTCAGAACGGAGTAACCTCATGCTTGCCAGTTTTGATGAAAAGTGTTGGAGGTGTTACAGCCAGCATAATTTGCTACTGGATAACAAAGAAGAATTTGATAGGCTTAAACAAACTCAGAAAACTTACAACTGGCGTTGGTAAGCTGTCAACTCATCCGAACTGGTAGTATTAATTAATTTCTAATATTCTGATTCGTTAATTATTTTAACGCAGGCCTTATCAAAACTCGTTTTGTGAACAAAAAAGCAAATTAGTTGTATTTATGTGAATTGGATTGATTTTACCCAGGTAAACCATAGATTCGAATCAGCTTAACGCTTAAACGCCCTGTCCCCCATACAAAATTTTCCTTTCTAAAATATTGAGAATAAGGCTGAAGTTATAATGCCTGTTTATGCCAATAGGATACATACTAAAAATTTTATTAAATGAATTTACAACATATAGATGGTAGCCAAAGTGCTGACTTAAAAATAAAAATATAATGATGTTTTTCACTCGCGACTTCATCGTTTTTTGCTTTGTTTGTACGCTTGAGAATACCATATTTTATTCTACAATTTTGAAGGAAATTCCTTATCCATATTATTAGTTCTTAAACTTCATCTGTGTTTAATATTATAAAATTTTATCAAGGACATTTTTTCTCTTCTAAAGCCTAGTGTTGCCATTAGTAACGAACTGTTTTTTAGCCGTAAACCCTATTTAAAACAAAATAGGATTTTTTTTAAAAATACTTTTCACATGTTTTATAAAAGAAATGAAAGCCAAAAAAACATTTTAAAATCAATTTTTAAAAATTCAGGCATTTAAAGGTTAATTTCTTGATAGTCGAATTAAACACTGTAAAATAAAATCTGAAATACAAATCAGTGAGAATATTTTTACCTTTAATTTCATGTAAACTCTTGTGTCTTTGAACTATCATATTCACATATCCCAGGTAGCATAACATATTGTACAATATCATTTGATATTATATAATATTATATAGTATCGTACAGTATTGTACAATATTATACAGTAATCTAAACTAGGGGCTCGCTAAAGCTCGCCAACCCCAGGAGGATTGTGTTGCTTCGCTCGCTACAATAAAGACACTGTGTGTCCTAGCACAGTTTCTCTCTCTCTCTCTCCCTATATATATATATATATATATATATAAGATTAAAAGACCACATATGTATATATATATACATATATATTAATAAAACTTACAAAGAAAATTATGAAAGTGCATAAAAAATTAATAAATAAGAGTTGTAAAATTAAAACAAATTTATTAATATAAAAATTAATTCTAAAAACAAATTAGATTTAATATTATTAATAAACAGATTGAGGTGTGATGTCTAAGCTGATTTTCTTTTGATGCTTTCACCTTAATCAAGACAATAAAAAAATTTTGCCCTAAAAAGGACCGTTTTTTATATAATGAAAGTATCAGGAAAGCAAATTCAATAGGCAACTGAATCCAACTAAGAAAATCATAAGAATGAAAAAAAATACGTTTTAAATAATTAATGCATTTGTTGTCTCAGAATTCTCTTAAACAATTTCTATACATTTTTAAAAAATCATTAATTAAAAAATTTGAAAGGGCATCTGGCAGATGAACAGTAGATAATTTCAGTTTTTTAAGATTTAAATTATAATACTTAAGAAACTCTTCAATTTCTGCAAGTGCATTTTGAGGTCCACTATCTTCAGAATACTGCCGAACAAAATCTTCACTAAGAGTATCTTTGTATCAAAACCACAGTTCTGGAATAGCATTGACTTCCCCGAAACCACAAATTGTAGCAAACAATAATCGTAACTGAAATGGTGTTCGAGTTTGTATTGCTTCATTTATTGTGTCGTACCAACATGTATGTTGATCTCCCTGAAGTAATCCTTGCATTTTACATGCCTGCCGAAAAGTATTGCTCTCAATTCCATCAACAGTTTTTAAATCATCAAAACTTACATCCCTCAATTTTCTTAAAACCAATAAGCGCAAATAATACCTTTCAGAATCTTGGATGTTAACCACAGACATTCTTCCAATAACCTGTTCACCTCCTCGTTGCCGCTTTTGTCATTTCATTGTACTTTTATTAAAAGTATAATAATGAGGAATATCTGTATATAAATAATTATGAGAATCTTGATCATTTTTGTTCAGCTCGAACCATGAAGTAAGTGTTGTTTGTCTTGTAGCAGCCCTTGCAACAGCTTCCTCTTCTTGTCCATCTTGATAAACAATGCCTGTTGATCTGGCAGATGAACAGCAGTGTGAGACTTTTCCGATAAATTGAATTCATTCAAGCGCCACATAGCTTCTGGTGCACTAACATACCTCCCATCTAGAAGGGATAAAATCTCATCATGATCTAGGGTGTTTTCATTCTCAAATCTTATTGATGCTGCATCATGCCCTTTATACACATATTTATATAGATATTTTACACTTTTTATAGAAGCGCATATTTCTACATTAATGGGAGCATTGAATTTTTTTGAAGGGACCATCGGTTATGCAAATCATGCCTACCGACTCTTACAGATTCTGTACACTTTCTTCGACACCTGGGATATCCATTTATATTCTCTTCTGTTTTTTTCTCTAAACTCTTTTGGATATTGCTTGCTACACACACCTTCTCTCATACACGGCGAGTTTGGATTTAAAGTTCCACATGGACCAAGAATCATACATCTAGTTATGATTTGAAAAAGTGTTGGATCTGCAATGGGATCTGGTAGCTCTGCACTCACATACATATCATTGTCATCTTTTGTACGAATTTTAGAATAAGTATCTAAAGTTAAAAGAATATGGGCGTGAGGTAAACCTCTTTTTGAAACTCGATCGCATAAATATATGATATCACGCGACCAAACGGATTTCGTTTTATTATGTCATCTAAAAGTTCAGTCAATTTCATTTTAAAAACACATACAACTATATCTGGTCTATCTTCTGGGCGTTGTTGCCCTTCCAGCACTTTTAAAATATTTACCCATGTTGGGTTGCAGGTAAATGCTACAAACAGATCAGGTCGACAAAATTTCCTCACCATTTATAATCGAAACTGCCCGACTTAAACTCATTTTGCAAAAATTTCGTTGTCTCCGATCAAATCATACTAAAATCACCGATCCGAAAGTGAACAATCGAAACTTGCAAGCTGTTGCCAAACGACGATTATGAAATTCAGCCCGATTTTGCGTCCACATAAGAGTTTCATTTATAAAGATATTGTTCAATATTTAAAAATACTGTGCTTTTTCTTTGTGCTACTGGGGATGTGCAAATCAAGTGCCAGACAGGAAGTCACCGGTTGGAGGATTTGGTCCAAAATTTCCTACCGATTTATAATTATCATAATAAGAATATATCCCAAATGTTATCCATTTACCTTATTGCGTTTATCAGTTATTGTGCTCACAAGCACATTGAAAGAGAGAAATACAGATTTCTTGTTGAAGAAATTTTTCCAAAATTAGATACGCAACTGCAGTTTGTGTTTGAAAACAACAAATTTAACTTGTCGAGCTCTTATCATTTTCTAATTACTGTTTTCACAGACAGGCTCAAAAATTCAAAATAGGAGAGTGTTTTCGGACAAAGGTTGCTCTAAAACGTGAAGGTTGATCCAAATTTCGAAATAGAATTCTTGACGAATACAGTACTTTCTATAAAATAAGAATAACGAAGTCTCGGAGAGAATGTTTCTAATTTACGGGTCTATTCTGGTACCCCCGGTTGGGT
>BGPR01008400.1:0-39252 GCA_013235015.1 Araneus ventricosus | reverse complement strand
CCCAACCGGAGGTACCAGAATAGACACCTTACTCTTGCTTCCCAGTCCCATCTGGGGTAACACTAGACGCGGATGAGTAGCCACCGTGGTTATCGCTCCTGGGACGTGGGTGCAATAATGATACCGTGGCTCTTAGGGTCCATCACAGACGATGGACTGTATCCCTGTAAAAGGGGCCACTCGTAATGGGGACTATAATGCGGGGCCACAGTGCTCAGTCATTGCGGCCCCGGTCTGCCGGTTATTCATATTCACCGTATGGCCGTGGGGTGTTGGGACGGGCTGATTCTTGTGAGATCACTCTTACTTCCGTGCTTATTATTCACACTTCTCTCGGAGTAGAGAATTCAATCTTTAATGTGAAATTTGATTGTCATTTCCATTATCACACATTTTAACTTACGTTCAATATGTTATCATGTTTATTCGTGGTTTGTTTTTAATTCATTCAAAAACTTTTATGAATGATTTCATGTTTAAATGTTAGGTGCTTTGGGATTCTCACTGTGCATGGCGGGAATACTACTAGCCGGATGTGACGCCATCATCCACATCCTGTGCTCTGCCCTCTCCTTTTTCACAACTGGAATAGCACTTTCTGGAGTAATGATCGCAGGTGTGGACATGGCTCCTGTATTCGCAGGTGAGGAAATGGGTCTTCTAAATTTGCCCTATACAAATGTTATTTAAATTTTTTTCTATGATAATTTAAAATTTTATGTCGAAATTTCTGTTAAAAATCCCAAATAATTGTGAAACCATCGAGAATGTCCTGCCTTTGTCTTAATCTGGCACGCACAATTTTGTGAGTTTTATGTTTAGCTTCGTAGTATAGTGAAGGGAATAGAGAATACATAAATGTGTAACTTTAAAAAGATTCAGAATTGCATCAAAATTAAATACGTACTGAAATGTGGCCTATTTGAATTCCCTTAGGTTCTCTCGTGGGAGTTGCTAATACTATAGCTGGGTGGTCGTGTGTTTTAATTCCTGTCATTACAGGATTGGTAACTACTCATGTAAGTACCACATGGAAGCATGCATGCATGTCATAAGCTCGAAATTCATGTAATAGATCCAGTGACTTTTAAAGCTTTTAATTATTTTTAAAAACGGATACACAAATAATTATAGAGAAAACTGATTTTAAAATTCATACTTTTATTTGCATACTGAAAACTAATTTTTTTATTTTAATTATTTACTGCTTTTTAATCTTTACTTAATAATTAATTATTAGAAATAGTGTGGTAAGCACCACATTTACATGTAAGTACCACATGGAAGCATGCATGCATATTATAAGCTCAAAATTCATTTTATTTAATAGATCCAATGACTTTTAAAGCTTCTAATTATTTTGAAATCGGATATGCAAATCATAATACAATAAAAACATTTTTTTTAAATTCATACTTTTATTTGCGTACTAAAAAGTACAAATATTTTTTATTTTATTTCCCACTTTTTAGTCTTTAATTTATACTCAATTATTATAAATAGTGTGGTAAGCACCACACGTACATGTAAGTACCACATGGTAACATACACGCATTATGTAATAGATCCAATGACTTTAAAAGCTACTAATTATTTTGAAAGCGGATATACAAATCATCATACAATAAAAACAGTTTTTAAAATTCATACTTTTATTTGCGAACTAAACCAACGGGAGTAGTCTCTCTTAAACTTTCTCGTATTCTCCCTAACACAGGTGGAGAAAAAATAAGCCAAACAGCAGTCAAACGCGTCTAGCGGTCGCGGCATTCTTTTTATGTCATAGTATGGCAAAGAAAACCGAATATACAATTTGAACACTTTTTTCAACCGATTGAAACGAAAATTGGGCACAGATCCACAATTAAGATTAAAAAACCACATACCAAATTTTAATTATCTAATGTAAGTCACTAAAAGATTTGCATCCGTCTAAGACAGGCTTTTAGTTTGCCAACAATATCTCAGATCTGATTGTTACAAATTTACTATCGAGAGTTGTAGTAGAAAATACCATGCACATTGGCAAACTAAAAGGCTCAAACTAATTCGCCATGCACATGCACAAATAAAAAAAAAGCATGAAGAACAGAACTGATGAATCAATTGACAGTAATATTCGTTTTCTTACTTTATAACTTTACTTTAAGCAACTACTTTCTTTTTTCCGAGTAAAAATAATGCAACATCGACGAACAGAAAAAAGAAATGCATTACCAACTACAAAATAAATCTAACCGTAAATCAAATATGCAACTCTTATCGAGAAAATGTTTCTTTATGGCCATGATTCACTGGAATGAAACTGAAATTAGAACAAAAACATTCGATCAGCAAACGGAATTAATTAACTATTATTCGAGCAGAATTTGGCAGTGAGCCAAGACCAAGCGTATTACGGTGAAGAAACCGAACAGGGGAAATGAAACACAAGCCTTTTTTTACTTTCTCGTATACGAAGTATACAAAGAGAAAGTATTGTAATCGTCAAAAAATTCAAACTCGAGATTTTGACGAAACTCCACGTTTTAGACCTCCCTGAGTACGAAAAACACAATTTTGGAATTATGTCTGTCTGTGTGTCTGTATGTCTGTGAACACGATAACTCGAAAACTATTAGAGCTACAGCGATGAAATTTGGTATGTGAACTTGACACATAATTTGTAGGTTTCTATCAAATTTTGGACAAAATCCGTCCACGGGAAGTCTGCCTGTCCGCGTACGCAGGCCCGCACGTATTTGGCGCTCGGTGTTTGACGCGAGGCGTCGTGGCGAGTGTGGCCTTGGCGCGCTCTAAAGGAAACTATTGCATACTGGGTTTTGATAGGTTCGAATCTTTTTATCTACGCGCGCAGAGATAGGGTTGCCATAATTGCCAAGCATTAATACGGGGGAGTTTAGGTGCTAAATAAATAAAACATGAAAACAGTGGGTACGTAATAACTTATTTTACTCTGATAAAGCAAAAAATCTATAAAGTTTAAGCTATCTAATAAAATGAACGCGTAGAATAATGAAAAAAGATGAGAAGCTAATCCTTTTAAACCCAGTCACACTTTAAAGCTGATTTTACTTTTTTAATTGTTATCATTTTCCTTTTTCCCGTAATCATAAAAATGGGCGTATGTCATTTTAAAATTATAATGACTCAGAGTTTAGGAAGCAAACGGGACAAATAGTATACGGGACGTATGGCAACCCTAGTTAGAGGGAAAATGACACCTTTTTGGGAAGTATACGAGAAAGTTCAGGATTTTCCTCCCGCTGGTTTTTGTTTCGCACAATGGCGAAGAAACCGAATATGCAATTTGAACCACTTTGTTTAAACTGATTAAAACGAAAATTGGGCAAGGATCAACAATTAATAATGTTAGAAGACGTCATAACAATTTTTAGGAGTTATAATGTATTCAGTTATGCGATTATACAGACCAACAGACAGTCAACGCATAAAACTTTGTACCAAAAATTTTTATCCACATAGATATTTGAATTTTTGAGTTATCGTGTTCGTATGAACACGGACAGACAGACAGACTTCCCGTGAACAGATTTTGTCCAAAATTTGATACAAACCTACAACTTATGTGCAAAGATCACGTACCAAATTTTATCCTGTAGCTCTAATAGTTTTCGAGTTATTGTGTTCACAGACAGATAGACATAATTCCCAAATTGTGTTTTCCGGACTCGGAGAGGTCTAAAACGTGGAGATTTGTCAAAATCTCGAGTTCGAATTTATGGACGATTACAATACTTTCCCTTCGTATACGAGGAAGTAAAAAGTACAAAATTTTTTTTATTTTAATATTTCCTGCTTTTTAGTCTTTAATACATTAATTAATTATTATGAATATTGTGGAAACCTATTAGTGAATTTGATAAATAATTTTTTCTCAAAATCACTACCAAATGACACTACTCGCATGGAATGAATATTTAATCATTTTTTTGATTTTTTAAAAGATAATTAAGTTCTGAAATAATAAGATAGAGTTTTGTCATCCAGAATACACAAGAATGCAAAACTTCCAAAATCTAGCACATCAGGAAGTGAGGGGAAAATCGATGACAAGATTCCATCTTTACGAACATGAAACAAACTAAATAAAAATGTGGGATGTTAGTTCCTTAAATAATGTTTGAATGCAAAAATTATGTAATATATTGATCATAAATATATCATTTGAAAGCATTTACATAGATCGAATAATTTAGGATAGGTTTAGCCTAATTAAAAGTTAAAAAATCAAGTTATATCACTCATTTGAAGACAATTACTTTTAAATTTTGTGGCTACCTATTGCACACATTTTTTTTTTTGCTTTGTCTATCAAGCGAATATGTATTCCCAAACTCCTAAATAGTTTGCAAATGGCATATACTAACTATCAGCGAGATTTTAAAATCAAAGTGTCGCCACTTTCATATTTTTATTTTTTTTAACACTAAACGTATCATGACTGGTCAAATGACAGGTTGTAAATTTTTGATTAGAAAATTCGCATAAAATGTTATCGCTTTTTACACTTGACTTCAAGACTTTTTCTATTAAATGCAGTAGAACCCCGCTAATCCGAACTAATTGGGACCGGTGTCCGGATTACAAAAAATTCGGATTACCCGAAATTCCGATAAAAAATAGGGGAAAAAAGATGTATGCTAAAAAAATATAAGTTATAAGTACTCAGTACTACTATCTCTTGAATTCTTTTATTCAAAAGCAATAGAAAGAGAATATGTCTCCCCTTTTCTTTAGAATAATGGATGTGCTCCTGTATGAAGTGATCTTATCTTACGGGGAATTGCATTAGTTTCTTCAATGTGTACAAAATCCTAAATGCATCCTGAAAAAAGTTCTTTTTTTGTTTTTATTATGTGTATTTATATCTTTTCAGGTAATCTTTTCAATTGCATATAATTTTCGAAAATAAAATCGGTTCGGATTAACCGGAATTTCGGAATAGCGGGGTTCTACTGTGTATACAATAATTTTTTTATTATTCATTTTAATTTTTCTTTGTTAATTCTGATAAACATCTGTAGCCTACCGTTATTTACCACCACAGGTCATTTGACAGGGAGTAAAATTTATTACTTTTTAAGGTTATCAGATTGCACATGCACATTTCACACATCCTATCGATTTGACGCATTTTTCTGTTGCGCATTAAATTCAATATATGTTTAAAAAATTCATTCGCTGAACCAATTTGTCTTGCCTTCGTCAAAATCGGCAAAAAACACATGAAACGATTTTAGTCTGTCTGAGAAGACGTAACTCAATGGAAATTACATAAAATTATTTTTGTTGAACTAATACCTTAAATTTACTTTGTTGAATGTTTCCTTAATAAAATTAATATTTTCAACATTTAATGAGAAAAATAAAGTTTTTATCTAAAAACCTGTCTTTCGGCCGGTTACGGTACAAATCTATATTAGAATAGGCCAGAAATTTCGGTAACACTGAGAAATGTGGGCGAGGCTACGTGCCATAAAGATTCAGACCAGACAGTCTGTCTACGAATTAGCATACACACAGGATACTATTTTGATTATGTGATGATTTAATATCAAAAAGGAGTTATGACAGGGTTTTTTAGCTGATTTTAGAAGTTTCTTTTTTTATATATTATGTTGATTCAGCGCCGCGGAACGCCGTTAATATCAATTAGAAGTTATACCAGAATTAATTTATTTTTCCACTTCTCGGCGATCTTTAATTTGTTTTCATTAAAAATGCTCCTTCTTTTTCGTATTTAGTTTTGGAATTGAATTTTTATATATTTTTCAGAACGAAAGTTAATGTCAATTGACTCATCATTTCTGCTTTTCATGCTCTTTTTATTTCTTAAGCATCCCGACAATGTGCATGAGATTTTCTACTACAACTTTCATTAATAAATCTGTAACAATCATATCCGAGATATTGTTGGCAAGCTAAAAGCCGATCTTAGACGGTCACAAATCTTCTAGTAGATATACGTTAAGTGTCGGTACCTACGGTGATGCAAGGATCATGCAGTTAAAAAAACTGATTAACCGAGTTAATTAACAGCTATCTCGGAATTTTCCCATTCCGCCTATCAACTTTTTTAGCTGTATAGACTCTCCGTCATGAAATTAGCCTCCCCAAAACTTTTTATAGAGTTTTGAGTAAAATTCCGAGAATTATAGGGTTTTGAAAAATGGCGTTCCCCATGCTAAATGAATTTTAGGAACTTTTGACGATATATCGGAAAGTATTATATATTTCTCAAAAATTTTCTTAAATTTACTGAAATCATACTAATTGCAAACGGTAAATTTTATATTCCAAATAATTAGCAGATTACACTCTAAATTCCTAATATCAATATAATTAAAAATTCAAATATTTTTTTATTTATATTATCTTTTATCATCTAAAAAATTTTCAATCCAAATATATTAAAAAAGCAAAAGATAAATTCTTATTATCTTAATATTATTATTAGAATCCTTTTCAACAATTTCCCCACTGTTAAAAAGTATTCGTTACTTTGTTGCAATGAAGACATAATGAAAAAAGACTTGAAAGTATCTTACTCAATCAAACTTTTTTTAACCAATTGGAGTATTCTCTCCCCACGACTTTACCTCAGTATAGCACGTTTTCAGTTAACTCATAGTTTACTGAGGAGAATAAATAGAGAAGGCCTTTAGAACATTGTCTCTTCAAACGTTTGGGTTCAAAATTTCACGAAACTCAAGTTTTCGCGCCAAAACTGCATACCGAATTTCATATATCTAGCTTGTCTCCTTTCTGAAAAATCGCGTTTGCATACCCAGCAATAGACAGACTGCCAACCTTTTGATGAAGCTGGAGCAAAATTTGGCACATATTTACAAGTCTAGTGATAAAATCGTATACCAAATTTTATCCATCCAGCTGTTTGAGTTATTGTCTTCGAATGAATGTGGAAGGATATACAGACAGACTTCTCTGAGACGGATTTCTTCTAAAGTTTGTTACAAATCTACAATTTTGATGAAAAAACCACATAACAAATTGCATCCTCTAACTTGTTTCATTTTTACGATATAGTGTTAGCAGGTAAGTGGCCATAAGTCGGAAAATGCTGTTTTCGTACTCCACGAGCTCGTACACACGTGAAGATTCATTGTCTTGTATGCTTCGTGTAAGGACAGGAAAATAATTATTGTTCCAAATGTAGTTTCATCATAATAAATATCAATCTATACAGTTCTTTCAACCAAGTAACTTTAGGGAATTAAACTTTATTTCCGTAATTTAAAATCCTATTTTTATAATTTTATTATAAAAATCTTTAAATATTAAATAAACACTTACTAATTCTATTGATATGATAAAAATATTGTCGAACTCTATTTAAAAGCAAAACGTGTAATATATCTATTGCTAACAAAAAAGTTTCCGCTTAATGAATTTTCTATCCGATTAAAAATCGTCTCCGTCTGAAAAATAAAATCTCCCTTTAATAAAGCTTGATAAATTCATTGGCTTAAAGAATCATGACGGAATTCATTTCTCTCCAATCAGGTGAAACTTCGCATAAAAACAGCAGATCCAATATGCATTTCATTCGGAGTAACATTTTGTGGGTGTTAATAGATTTTTTAGGCCGTTGTCAAGTAAATAGACTAGATTTTAAAAATTCATGAAATGGTCTAATTTTTAATCAAAAATCCTAAAATATTTAGAATTTGAAAAAGAATGTTCATATTAAAAATCAATCTAAATCGCCTTTGATAAATTTTTTTGAAATTTCACAGAAAAAAGAAATAATAGCTTTTTCTGCAATTAACTAGCAAAAATATATTTAATATACGGTCCCTACAGAGTTGGCTCAATTGAGGTGGAGTTTTTTGAAAACAAAACTAATTTCATCTTAAGAACGTCTACGAATTTTCGTACGAAATTTTATATACATATAGAAAAAAGCAGGTCGGGTCGAATTATTGAAAAATCTCGGTTTCCGTAATGGAAAACTTTCGAGATAACAGTTCATTGGCTATGTTAATTAATTTGGTTAATCAGTTTTTTTTATCTGAATAAACCTGTCCTCTTGAGCAATTAACATCGACAACAGTTTTGTGAAGATTCAATAATATATATCAGAGTTACAGAGATGTCCCATTCATTTAGTTCCGCACTGTACCATCAATAAAAATTATAATTCAAAAAAATTTAATTGCACTGTTTTGAAGATAAATAAACAGCAAAAAAATTCCACTACTTTTTTCATTAAAATTACTTCTCTATGACTATACATTAAAAAATGTCCAGGTGGTGCAAATTCGTCGATTATTCCCTATGGGATTTATATTTTTTCATATTATTTTCACTTGATTTTTTGTTGACTGTAAGAGAAAAGTTTCTATAAATCTTTTTTTGTTTGGAAATGTATAGTTTATAAACAGGAACAAATAAAATATTAAGTTAAATATTTCCACCATTATGATATCCATTCCCAAATTCGAAATTCCCACTATCAAGCCATCGGAGCATCCAAAGGTTTCTTGAATGCGCCTTTTTATCATATCATTAATAATACAGTAGAACTCCGGAAATCCGAACTCCGGTAATCCGAAATTCCGGATAATCCGAACAACTTTTTTAAATTTTCTGAAAAGTTTTTACTGAAAAATGAAGGGAAAATAATAATTACGGATCAGAAACAAAGCTAATGTTTATTCCTGACTTAAAAGAAGTATTTGAAGTGGTCTTTAAGAACAAATACAGCACCTTAATTAGTAGAAACAAACTCAGACATCTTCTTTTTACCCTCAACTTGTTTGTCACTGTACCGTGCGAATCGCCGCGTGCTCTTTCAGGACGCTTTCACAGAGCACCCAGATTCAATACTCTACTGCATTTGGTACATCAAGAGTATTTTACCGAATTTCCCGGATAATCCGAATTCCCCGGAATCCGAACAGAGGTCAGCCCCAATTTGTTCGGATTCCAGGGGTTCTACTGTACTTATTGTACCAGGCTAATACTGATATTTATCTCTCGGAGAATTCCCAAGATTAGCCTTTTTAACTTTAATATTAATCCTCTCCTTTTATTTCTATGAAAAATCATTATTTTTTTCCTCCAGGAAACACTGTCTGAATGGCGAATAGTCTTCTGGATAAATCTTGGAGTCGTAGGTAGCAGCGGCCTTGTTTACGTTCTTTTCGGCTCCGCTGAGGTCCAACCTTAGAACTATCCCGACGGGGAATATCCATCAGAAGCCACAACTAAAGAAAGAAGACATTCAAATAGAAAACCTTAATCATCAAAGTAACTAATAAAAATCAAAGAAAAACTAAAGATGGATCAAAGTAAAAGATTCATTTGGGCCTTCTAATGTTACTTTTAGATCGAGAATGTTCAGTTAGTACATTCTACAGTCATACATCCCCCTTCTGCAGGGACGCCTTACTGTCATGACTCCTTCAAATGTACGCAAAAGTTCGTATACCTGTGTCCCAGCCTCTAATTCAGTGATATTGACCGTTGTTTTCAATATATTGTTTCGAAAATGTCGAATTATTTCAAGCTCTCAGCGTCAACAGTTGTCGTTGCTATGGAACCTTAAGGAAAAACAAATATCACCTCTCTACTGAATTCCTGGACATTTTGTTAGTTGAAATTGCAAGGAAATACAAAAAAAACGTTATTTAAAAACCAAATATAGCTTTGTATGACCGAATAGTTCAGTTTGACAAGCTTTTCCTTAAGCCTAAGCGAAAATTTAACTTTTAATCTCCTAGATGAGTTGCACCCGACCGAAGGTTAAGGACTTTGGTTAACTTAAGAGATATTTTTCAGTATTTAGTTTTGATTTTGCGCTTTATTCCATTTTTCATAATGCTCGTCCTAAGAAATGAAAACGGCACTGAAATAATTTCGCATTAATTTATGAAGAAATCCAAAAATTACTCAATTATAATTAACTATCCATGGATGCAGATTTGTTTCATGGAGCTTAATTTTATAAATGCAGGTTTAAAAGAAGACATATATGATCGCATTGTGTCATGTTGGGAAAAACATATTCCTTCTCATCGCCATTATTTTCCCGGACGGAAAGCGTACGGAAAGTGGACCCTTCCCACTCTGAGTTTCTGCAAATTCGCGGGGGGTGTTTGACCCCTTTTGCTAACACGAAGCAAAACTTGGTTTTTGACTGGTCAAGCCTAGGTTTATTGTCTCCACCCCAAACCGAAAGGGAGGCAATAGAAGTTTTTATTTTAATTGGAGAACCAAGGTCCAAACTTGATTTAATGGCCTATAAAACTGTTAATTTTGAAACTGATTTTGATCAAGAAATGGTCAAAAGACCACAGGATGTATCCAATAATGAACAGATGTGGGGAAAAATGACATTCTCCTTGACAGGAAATGACATAGGAGGCAAAAACTTGTACAAAGCCAGACCTCATCATAAAAGGGAAAGGAGGACAGGAATCGTTAACCAAAGAAACCTTCTCGTGGGAAAAGGGATTTTCGAATACAAATGTTTTTAATAGTCAAACTGGAATGCCTGAAATTAGAAATTCGCACGTGTAAAGGCAGCTGGGAAAAGGGGGGCGATGAAAATCTCACAACACGAGGGAGAATTTCTAAACTGTGTTTTCTTAAACCTAGGATTTTGAATAAGGAAGTAAAATAGTACACGGCTTTTTGTGGCAGTTAAATTATGCGATGAAGAGTGTACGTTGAAATAAATTAAAACACCATGTGAATTAATTTTTAAAGTACATACTAATTTAATAATTTTGAGAGTGTGACACGACAATTGTCTGGAGCTGAGTCAAACCTACAGTGATATTTGTTCTTAATATACACATAAGACGAGTGTGTTCTTTCCACAAGTTCTGTGTTTGCGAACGGTATTAGCCCCTGCTTAATCGGCGTCGCATGCCATGCGACGAAGAGAAAAATTACATAGCGAATTCGTCGCTACTTACACGTCTCGTTATATTCCGCGATTATTTTTTTGTATTTCTGACTATTGCTAAGAGATGGCACAAATAGTCCTACTTTCTGCATGTTTTCGCGGTGAGATTTCCCGCCTTGAATGGAAAACATAATCATTTTGTCGGAGATTCGAAAACAAATCCGACAAAGAAGGGGTTAATCTTACATTAATAGATCTTTAATTATTTGTCATTTCAGGCAGAAATCTTTATCCTCAAGTAAAATATCTCAAGAATTTATTTAAGGATAAAAAGTACTAAACCCTCCAAAAAGTGGCATAATTTAAGTACAGTTTGGATGCCTTTTAGGTATGAATTATTGATTTCACAAAATTCGCATATAGAAAATACAAATTTCCAAAAAATTATCAATTATATTTGTTATATGATTTTGTTATACTATAAAATATACAGAATATCAGTAACAAAACTGAATAGCTTCAAAATTTTTTCTGTCATGTGTGTGTTAAATTTTTTCTGATAATAAAACAAATAATCCTTCATTGTCAAGTTCCCCTCTCTAACTATTGTGCTCTATTTTTACATACTTTAATTTAAATTGGCTTTTATCATGTTTGAAAATATCGAATTTCGTTATCGGTAATTTACTCTTTTCTTGGAGAACTGGATTTCTAAAATTTTGAAAGTTGTGTGTTTCCGATAACAGTATATTATTTTTAAATTTTCAGAACTTCATTATCGATTAATCGATTAATTTAATTACATTTTCATTACATAGATTATTAGAACAAACAAATGGCAGTATTTATATGAGAAAAATTTATTCCAAGATTCCATAATTTTATAACAATAAATTATGAATTAAAGACAAAAAGTAGAAAATAAGCTAAAAAATTCTTCTTTTTAGTAAACTAATAAAAGTTTTTTTAGAAATTGATTTTATTTTCATTATGAACTATCGTTCGCACTTATATTCTTGCCGAGCAGTGCAAGCCTAGACTTTCGCAACTCTTGAAAGTAACGAGTGTTCTTCAAAGTATGCTTATAGTTACCTGGTAATATTAACTATAATTAAATTTTTATCCCATATGTGTGGCGAAATCCAATAGTGAATTTGAGAAAAAAAACTTGATTTTAATATTCCATCATAATAATGAATGAAGAATGTATTAAAGACTAAAAAGAAAAAATAGAATAAATTTAAGTTGAAAAGTAGAAAATGAATATTTAGTATTTTTATAGACAAGGTACAGTAGACTCTGCTTAATGTGATCACTTCGGGACTTCAGAATTTTGATAACAATAACCTAATTGGGTAAAATCAACTATATTTTTACCACATCAATGTAAAAGAAGCAAAATGGAAAAGAAAACACTTACCTCAGGGCTATCTATAATTTATTTCAAAAATAACAATTAAAAAAATTCATTAATTGTTGCTTGACGACAATCATTCCTTAACAGTTCATTTATATTGTTCGTGTCGTATTGTTTTTTTAAAATTTGTTGAAAGATGCTGCACGCCGCGTTTCAAAATATCAAGGGCCTTGCCTCATTTCGGCGTTCGTTGGAGGGTTTTCTTCAACACATTCGTCCCCGTCGGAATCATCAACTTTTATTGCTTTGTCTTGCTTGGCAAATTTCTAAGTCTGTTAGTGTGGCAACGACTGGAACATCCCCGTCAATGGACATCTATCCTTCATACTCTTCCTTTTGTATACCTTCAGGAGGTTCACTGACAATTACCGACGGTCTTCACTGCCCTTCCCGCTAAATGGACGACCTTCAAAAAGAGGTCATGAAAAATAATCCTCGAAATCATTAGGATGTGTGGGGGAAAGTGGCCCCCAGATGTTTCCTTAAAAGTCGAGCGAGAAATTCTACGAACGTCAATCGTTAACGCTGGTTGAAAATGAGGGATCGATCAATTTTCTACTTCAAAACTGATAACATTAAACGATTTAGTGATCACATTAAACGAATAATTCTGTGTACATTTGAATACTTTGGTTCGGGGCCAGAGGTTTTTGATAATTTAAAGCGAATAATAACATTAACCGCGATCACATTAAGCGGATTCTACTGTATTTGTAAAAATATAAGTTTGGCTTCCCGCATAATAGTTTTTTTTTGCACATTTATGCAAAGTAAAGGAGAATCATATATGATTTTATAATGCCAAACTAAAGGTCTTTCACTTAGTAGTCGAATGTTTTTTATAATCTATCCAAATTTTGCGCCATTTTTCATATAAGAAAAACTATAATGAGGGATAACTCAAGTTGACATTGTACAAAGTTACGACCTGCATCTACACCAGAACACTCTTCGGAGCATCTCGGGGATGTGCAGAGAGTTCTGAGAAATTTAATAAAATTCGTTTTAAATAAAGAGTTCTATTACACGGAATACAGATCAAAGGTATTTAAAACTAAATTCTTTTCAAATTATATAAATTAATTTTAAATATATTAGGAGCCTATTCGCCGAACTATTAAACTCTTTTGTAATTTTCGAACATAATAATATCGATATGGATACGAAACGTTTTCAGGCCACTGAAAATTTCAGTTGGAAAATTTTATGCAAAGTTGCCAAATGCCCACCTTATTAAAGAATTAAAAAGAAGAGCAAATCTTATGGTAGGAATCAATTATACACGACCAAAAAAAAGGCAATGAGTAATTAAGGTAGAGGCAAATTTACCGGAAGAAATAAGGACAAACTATTCAAAAATATTGGTAAAAATGCTATAATAGCCCTATAGTGAGTGTATAAGTATATGTAAAATGCTGTGATTTTTTATATATATATTGTGATTTTTGTAATCTCTATAAAAATATTAAAAACAGTCACCTAAAATTATGTTTGCTCTTTCTTTTTGCATTTCTCAGATACATCTTTAGTTTGAAACTGGCTTTTTTTTTTCTCACAAAAAACTATTTTTTGAAAGAAAAGGGACATGAAATGGGGCGCATAAGTACCCCACAAGCCTAACGGAATGTAAACAGAATTGTTTAACTTTAGTTGTCATTGACCCTAACAAAGGCTTCCAATTCTTGAAATAATAATTGAAGCTTTAATTGAAATTCTGATTAAGATTAAATGTTTCTAAATTTTTGCATTTTCTCCTTTTATCATATTTAAAGCGTAAAACCGTTAAAAAACAATTATCAGAAAATAAATTATCTTTTAAATACTCGAATATCTATTTGTGAAAATTAACTCTGCTTAATTTCACATTACACATAAGAGAAAGATAAAGAAAATGCAAGATGAATAATTTTAAATACCGGTCCCACATTGTCATACTTGTGAATCGGCTGCAATGCATAATATTTGACATGCATTGTGTCCTCATTAGATCCTTCTAGCATGCTGTGTTACCCAGATTTCCTGGACACGCATTGTGTCCTCATTAGATTCTTCCCTCATGCTGTGCTACCCAGATTTCCTGGACACGCATTCCCAGATAGCAATTTTAGTTTGCAACAATCTTGCTCTGCAAATCTGCAAGCTTGCAACAAATTTGACACGACAAGAGTGCAAGCTTGAAACAAGCTTACGCAAACGAGTTAGTCACCACGCATCAAACTTGTCACAAGCTTGCGGCGTCAAACTCATTGCAAACTATAGCAAAAACAGAGTACGAACACAACCTCGGATTAGAACTCGCTACCTACCGCTTCCTTGACCTGTCGCTCTAACCACTCGCCAGATAGCATCTGATAGGAGAAGATGGATTGCGCTAATAAATCTGTCATCTATACGATTTATTTTAAACTGTTTTCTTGATTTCGTTAATTTTTTTAAATTTTGAGTTGAAATTATGATTTGAAGTCAAAGAGAGAGCGATTTTCGCTAATAACTACATTTTGATAGTAGAATAAATTATGAAATTAGAGTTCAAAAGTAATAACTTTTAAAATAGGACAAAATGTAAGTTATTATTTTTCAACACACACTGACTGTTCTTTAGGTTTAATTTTGTTTATAAACGTTGAAATTTCAACATTAAGGAAAAGGCGATATAGTTTTCTTTAAAGTGCGAGTTCTATATTAGTAAAAAGATGGAAAATGTTTCATAATTTTTTTTATAAAAAAGTTAGTTTTTTCACAAATTATCATTTATTTATGAAATTAATAAAAAGAAGGACGGTCTAGAAGATGCTATTAAAAATCGGATGTTTTTTAAAACAGAGACAAAAGGTTATCTGTTAGTGTGTTTCATCTTTGCAGCAAACCTGTTTTGCAATCGTTGTGTGAAGCTTGTCAAAACAATCTCGCATCAAACTTGCTTTGCAAGTGGGTTGGTCTATTATTCTTTGTTACTTTGCGGAAAGTTTGCTTCAAAGTTGACACATCAAGTTTATCATGACAAGCTAATATCAAAAACAATCAAACTTGCTGCAAGTGTATATGCTATCTGGGTTGTGTCCTCATTAGATCCTTCCAGCATGCTGTGCTACCCAGATTTTCTGATCTGAAACCTCTTGCATTTTTTTATAGGATACTTGAAATCCGAAGACAACACGACTATGGAACGTCGTTGGGAACATTGAAAGCTTCCATCTGGAAAGGAATCTCTTCATTGCCAACATAAAATATACTATGCTGCATTTGCGTTTCTAGATGAGACTCTGAGGGAAGGTTACTAATTCTTTAACAACTACAATGGAACTTTAGAGGATACGGTAACTAAAGATCAGCCTTTGATGCTGTGTCAATTTATGAAAGAGAGAAAACGGAGTTTTTCATTTATTTATTAACATTAAAATACAATAATACACAAAAATATTAAAATATAATAAAGTAAAAAAATAGTAGAACATACAAAACGCAAAATAACATATTAATATGAAAAAGAGTAATAGCAAAAGCATGTCGAACATGTGCTGCCACGGTAATGATATTGAGTTTAATCTGTTTTGCAGTTTGTCTTTTTATTAGATCATTAACAGTCGGAATCGTCACAACACGAACAGGTCCGTCCGCTCTTAGGTGAGTCTCAAGAATCTTCCTTGAGCCCCAAAACCAGCAAACTTTCTTCCATTTTTAAGACTCACCACGTCATTTGGCTGGAGATTTGATGTCTGCACTGTCCAACTTTCGGAGATTACATGGATGGCAAGTAGTCACGACTTCATGCTTTCCAGAAGCCCTGATACATATTCTTCACTAAAGTCCACCTGCAAGAACTGGAGATGCTGGAATTAGCATTACAATCATCGGAAGGTATGATAAGGACATCTCTGATAAGAAAATGAGCAGAGGTGAAGACAAAGTTCTCAGAGTCCGAATCGTCAGAGCCGTCAACAGTCTGGAATTGAGGCAGGAGTGAGAAGCGTCGAGAATCTCTATAAAGTCAATTACGCCTCATCAATAAATCAATAATGCGCTTGAGATAGTAATTTCACAGCCGCTTCCCATAACCCGCCAAAGTGTGGAGAAGCTGAACGGATGAAAAGTATTTCGATTCTTGACTCTGCAAGAAAATATCAGACAATTTGTTCTTTGTAGTGGGGAGTAAACTATCGTGGATCTGTTTTAATTTGCAACCAGCAACCATTTTCTTATCAGAGATGCCCTTATCATACCTTCCGATGATTTTAATGTTAATTCCAGCATCTCCAGTTCATGCAGGTGGACTTTAGTGAAGAATATGTATCAGGGTTTCTGGAAAGCATGAAGTCATGTCTACTTGTCATCCATGTAATCTCAGAAAAAATGTACAGAACAGACATCAAATCTCCAGCCGAATGACGTGGTGAAGGAAGAAAGTAGTGCCATTATCGCAATACACGCAACGAGTGAATGCACGCCTTCTGTCGAATAGGTTTCAGGGGCTCTACCACGATCCTACCGGCAACTATTGGTACCGAATAGTTCTCGCTCACGAGTAACTCAAATTTTGCGTGACCTTCAATTTAGAACTACCACCAACGCCGAGTGAAACCAAAGTGAGTAATTTTTCACCGTTCCCGCGAGTGCGAGAAGAGGAATCGATCGACCAATCAAAAGAGAGCACTCTTTCCGATTTCGAAGCATAAACAAACAAATCGACTGTTGAGTCGGCCTGTAAAGTATATTGTTTTAATGAAAACTACTTGCTTTTGTTGAAATGGTTGTAGTCATGCGGTTTTTACAGCATAATCAAACATCTAATTTGTTAGATAAGTGGTTTTTCAAACAAAAATTGCTGAAATATGATGCCCACCTTATTTATTGAAGACTTTGTGCACTGTTCACAGATAAATCTGATATTTCTGGAATATAAATTTTTCTTCCTATTGAATCGTGTTTTTACACTTTATGTCATTGTTTTTATCTGTTTATTTCGCGAATATTATATGCATAGAATGAATTGACTCTTTATATGAATGTGCTTTGTTATGCAATAAAATATTTTGTTTTGGCTTTTTAAATGTTTATTTTCAATACTACATCTATAATCACTGTATCATTTTGCATGTAATAAAGACTACATCTATAATCACTGTATCATTTTGCATGTAATAAAGACAAATACACTCCAGAGAGTACTTCATGTATAAAGCATTAAAATAACATTTTTGAATATTCTTTGTAGTTGCTTTTCGTGAAATCATAGGCAAATAAATGCCCTTATCAATGAAATATGATGTATAATCTATAAGTTTTTAAGCAATAAGCTACTTGTAAAATCTTAGCCGGAGTTTTAAATCTAAAACCAATGTTGATTTTGCAGAATATATACTTTTAAAATAACGAGTGGTTGAGTTTGCATACTTTATCTAGGAATATATGTTAAAGACCCTTGACATTGCATGTTTCCACATCTATTGTAATAAAATTAGGCAATTTATTTGTTGTGATAGTGATTGCCGATAATTGCATGCTATTTTAGCACATTATATCTTTATTATATGCATAAATTCTGATAGATAATAAATTGTGGATGTAATATATTCCAAGTGAAAAATTGCTTCATAACTGAAGTTACTCAAATATTACTGTGTTTTTCTAGAACTGCAAATAAAATTCAAATGGTTCATCCCACAAACCACCCTGAAAAAAAAACTAAACAGAATGTAGAAAGCGTATAAAACGTCAAAATAACATTTTTGAATATTCTTTACAGTTTTTCATGAAATCATAGGTAAATAAATGCTCTTATCAATGAAATATGATGTAATCAATAAGTGTTTAAGCAATTAGCTATTTGTACAATCTTAGCTGGAGTTTTAAATCTAAAACCAATGTTGATTTTGTTGAATATCTATTGAAACACCGCTCCCCATGAAACCGCCAGTCGGAGCAATAAGAGAAGAGATCTGGTAACTTCTTGGCGATCTGACGCGAACCCGTGACTTGTGACCTCAGTCGGTCTTGGGGGTCAGTTCGGAGTGGATCGAGAAGTAAGTTAGTGGCTGCCTTCTTTAGTTGATTTTTCGCTGCGAAGCCCGCGAGCTTCTGTCACTTGGTCCGGTGAGGTTGGTTCTTTGCTTTGTACTCTTATAATTTGGTTTATTATTTAATCTAGAGAATAAGTAATTTGTTTTATGTGCGTAATGGATGGAGCGAATTTTGTATTATTAATCTAGAAATTTATTAAACGATTAATTTATCTAAGTCTGTTCCTTGAGTAAGATTACTGCATATCTTAAAAGTCTTTAATGTATCAAAATCTATACGATCAATGGCCTGGTGAGGTCTCTAGTTTATTTAATGTCAAGGAATAGAGAATTTAATTAATGTTGAGATCTCGCCGCTTCATTGGTACCGTGAGAAACGGCTGCAAGTGGTTGAGTTAGGATGAAGTCAAAGAACGCCAAAGCAATCTGCTTACATCGCATTTAGATTTAATGATGAATCAAAAATAAGTAATTCAAATTTGAGTAATAGTAGTTGCACCCCATAAATATAAGTTTTTAACAATAAAAATATGATCTTCGGTTGAATACCACAGATTGGAAGACACTTGAAAAAGGGTGGAAATCACGTAGACTTTTGGCGTAGTGCGAAAGTTTGCAGAAGGGGTACCAGCTCAGGTGCCGTCCTCGTCATCTGACCGAGGTTCAAAAATCAAGTCCGCCCCAAAATAGCCCTCGCTTTGCTTCAAAACGGGACGTTAATATAACTAAACTAAACTTAACTAAACTAACCGCGTACTCTTAGCGACACCTAGTGAGGCTTGACAAGTTATTTCAGTTCAATGTTCTACGGTGATTAAAACTCACTCTATATATGAGCTAGTTATCGATCATTTTCTAGGTCGTTCCTCTTTTTGTTATTAATGTACAGGATGTCCACACTTATCGTTGTCCAATAGCTGATTTCTAAACCGTTAGAGATAGACATATAGTTCCAAATGGAAAAAAATGCTTTAAATGAAGGGAGAAATTATAATATGTGTTTGGAGTGAATAAATATATTCGTGAAAAAGTTACAAAATCTAACTTTTAATGCAATCGCCCTCCCCAATCAATCATATTTAGTAAAATATTCTTCACACTCTAACATTTTAAACATAAAAAGTCCCACTCCTCTGACACTAAAACTGACTGAGTTGTGGAGATTTGAATATCGCTGACTTAGTCCACTTTACACCATTTCTGTAGCTGTCTTGAAGATGATACACCAATGAATGCACAGTACTTACTCGACGAGGCTGTTGAAAGACGCAAGAAATTCAAAGCTCCGTAACTCTCCCTGTTTTAGTAGCAGAAGAGTGGGACTTTTTTTGTTTAAAATGTTAGAATGTCAAAAATATTTTACTAAATATGACTGATAGGACCGGGGGAACCGTATAAAAAGTTAGAATTCGTAAGTTTTCAGAAATATATTTAGTGATTCAAAAAATATAAAATATAATTCCTCCCTTTATTTAAAGCATTTTTCCAGTTGGAACTATACGTAAATCTCTAACAGTTTAGAAATTAGTTATTGGACACCCTGTATGTTTACGAAAGAAAAATAGATCGAGTTCAAGAAGACAAAATAAATACGGAAGTAGCTAAAAAAAGATGATTTTTGGACCTCGAATCATCTAAAAGATAATTGCCGAATTCAGCTGCATAATTTTATGCGTTCTCCTTTTACCAAGCGAAAAAATTAACATTCCTGATAATACTTGGATATCACGTAATCAGAAATTGATCTGAATGCTGGAAGTTACTTAATAGGAGAATTCATATAAATTTTAGTAAGGGTAGTGATTTATTTTTTCTTGTAATAATCCTTATCGGAACTTATTTTAATATATTTAGGGGGGGAAAGATTATCTTTAAATACCTAATTAAATATTTTGGCATATTATCTATTGTTTTAATAGGCAATAATGTAATACTCATGTCAGGAGTCATTGTTTGGTTACATTTTTGTAATGTTATTTCAATGAGAGAGGAAAGATATTAGAGGGATCAGGGGTAATTTGTGACTGCTTAGTACTGCTACGTCAACACAATTCTCAAGGGCATTTTTAGCGAATCAGTTGGAACATTAATTAAATTCACGCTATTTGCCTTATTCAAAATGTAAAATATTTAATGTTTGTTTGAAAATAAAAATGTTCGAAAAAAGGAAAGGTAAACTGAATCTTTAAATCATGTATCTCAATCTTTGCCAAATACAGTCAGCAGCACCACAAGCCGACGATGTCTTATTAATCACCATGAAGAAATTTTATATCTATTAGAATTTTAGCTGTAATTGTGTTTGAAGCTGCATAGCCATTTGTGGTTCTTGGATCATTAAAACCCCAAACAACTAATACAAACCAATTCTGAGCTGACCACCGACACTACAAATTCCTTGTTTGACTTAATATCCATGAACCACAAAGTATTATTTTTCTATACGCTTACTCTTTTTTTTCCACCAATAATATTTACCCGCGCATATTTAAATAATAATATAAAATATAAAAATGTATCTGTTATAAAGTATAAGTATGTATTTATTACGTAATAAGTAAGGATGAAAAAAACATACAGCATCAATGAATTTCCTTTAAAGGACGTTCATATACGCATATCATATTACTTTATAAGTGCCAGTTTCTTTTCTTTCTTTTACTTGAATGTGTACGGCGATGGCGTAAATAGCTGTGATTTATTACTTTCGTCTTCCCATCTTTCCAGGTGCCACATGCTGTATTGTTTCACCTGCGGAAAAATGGTTTCTGATTTACATAAATTATACAGTCTTCTCAGTCAGAGACCACTTTTGTTTAGCCACCTGACTCAGACGTCTGGTAAAGTCTAATGTAAAGTCTTCCACGCTGCTTTATATATTTAAATGACAGTGAAAAGCTGGTATATTGTAAGTATTCATTTTGTTTACTATAATTAAAAATATGCCCATTGCATTGGATATCCCATTCTTTAAATTCCTAATAATTATTAATAGTGTTTAGTAGTGCATTTGTAACCTTGCGGGTGCTGTGGCTTTTAATCCTACACTGGAGCTTTACCACTTCTAAAGATCCAATGTATTAATTTTCGCCACTTTTACAAAGTTTTAAGGACCACTGGTTCTTTGTAGATAGTTTTGAATAATATAATCAATTTAATAAAATTCGTTGGTTGCATTTTTGACTTGAAATGGGTATTTTGAATTCAGAAATTTGCACTATACAATACATTTAATTTAATTGACAGAAATTAAAATTTTTTAACACAATTAATTTGTTAATTTTTTTCACTGTATTTTTTATCTCATTTTTCTCACTTCCTAGGTTCTCAAACTATAGGTGAAAGTTTTAAAAAAACTCTTGGGTAGAGTTAAATAAACTCGCATTGAGAGTAATTTGTATCGTAATTACATGAAAAATGTTAAGATAAAGCTATAAAGAGGAATATTCTTTATTAGTATTAATGAATATTACTTTAAAATATTAAATGTGTTTGTTGTTTTGTTTCCATCGATAAAGTTAATAACTTTTTCTTGTTCATCGTTGATTATTGAAAAATGTTTTTTTTTTTTTTTTTTACTTTGAAACCATTGCAATGCTTGTCATCTATACAGACTTATAGAATAAATAAGATTATAAAAAAGATTTAATTATTTAAAAAAGATATAAATAAGATTTAATTATTTAACTCTTTATTTTCTTCACATGTTTCATGCTGTAAAGATGGAAATTTGGAATCGATTTTTGATGTGCTTTCTTGTGTGCTAGAGGCTTGAAAATTTGTACATTTGTGTATTCTCAATGGATATTCAATATTTTATAATTTTCAGGACTTAATCATAAGTTAATCATTAATTAAATGTTGCTTTTTTAGTAATGGAGTCACCTGGTAGCAAGTTAGAGAAGCAATAGATTAGAAAATAATTAAAATTAAAAAAAATCTGCTATATAGTACATAAAATTTATGTATTTTTCGAAACTGATTTTTAATGAAATTTTATTTTTATATTGAAAAGCAAGGCTTAGATTAATACATTCAAAAGAATTTTGAACACAATCAAAACAATTCAATCACACACAATTCAACAATTCAATCACACACAATTCAACAATTCGGTCACACACAATTCAAAACATTAACTTTACAACGAACGCAGTTTTCTCTCTATTAGCTTATTTCGTTGATCTTATCTTTGCACTTATTATGTCCAAATTTCAAATTTGTACTTTTACTATTTCAGAAGTTATTTAGATTTTCATTTACAATGACAGATGAAAAACATTCGCAAATGACAACTTTAAATGTTTTTTTTCTCCATGTCGTACTTTTTCAAGTTTTAAAAATACTAAGACTTATTTCCTTTTTAGGATGGAGCTTTCAAATTTTTGTACTTGTTAATCGTCATGCATATGATACATCTCTGCATGCAATAAGCATTCAGTTGCTTAGTTTTTTTTATATACAAGATATCAATTGAGGTACTGCTAAATTTCCACATTTTTCACCGTACAATACAGTAAAAAAGCTATATTTAAGTGAATATTAGACACTTTAAATTCATGCATAGTTTTGTGTAATATATTTCAGTGAATCTACGAATTAAATATGAAGCAAAAATATTCATATTTGGAGAAGTAGTAGGATCTCTAAAAAAATTTAATTTTTCTTTTAAAAAATTTTAATTTCAGCTAAACAGGCAGATAAAAATGAATTTTTTCTCTTCAAGATGACTGTATTTTACTGTTAAGTTTCAATCGTATCCAAACTTTTTCAAGAATACTTCAAATAAAAAAGATCTCTTTCGGCAAGCTGGAAGGCGAAGGTAGACTGCTTTACGTTGATGTTACGAAAGTAATGAAATATTACATATTGTGCAATGCAGACATAGCCAGTGACTTTGTTGTTTCCAGACATTGCAACATTTACGTCGTGATTCTGTTTTCATAACATGTAATTTTCAACTATATCAATGTTTTATCATTCTACTCAAAAGGTTATGCTAGATTCATTGGTCAGAACATTGCTGCAATTTAACATTAAGCCAGCCAATCTGAAACAGTAACAAAAAATTGACACTTGACACGAATGAAGAAAGACTCTAGATTTAAAAATTAATTTATTCAATCTAGGTTACCATATAATTGTGCGTACGTTACTTTGCCATATGCTAATATCACATGATATTAAACACTACTAGAATGCGCTCATTTAGAGAATTCTCTGGTTACAGAGATAATAGTCACTAAATTCTTAACACAAAAGAGAATAAAATTTTCAAGAATACTTCAAATAAAAAAGATCTCTTTCGGCAAGCTGGAAGGCGAAGGTAGACTGCTTTACATTAATGTTACGAAAGTAATGAAATATTACATATTGTGCAATGCAGACATAGCCAGTGACTTTGTTGTTTCCAGACATTGCAATATTTACGTCGTGATTCTGTTTTCATAACATGTAATTTTCAACTATATCAATGTTTTATCATTCTACTCAAAAGGTTATGCTAGATTCATTGGTCAGAACATTGCTGCAATTTATTTTATATCCCAACACATAATCATTCAACAGGTAGGAGTCATAAATAAATAAACATCCCAGCAGTGCAAATATCCCCTAGATAACATTAAGCCAGCCAATCTGAAACAATAACAAAAAATTGACACTTGACACGAATGAAGAAAGACTCTAGATTTAAAAATTAATTTATTCAATCTAGGTTACCATATAATTGTGCGTACGTTACTTTGCCATATGCTAATATCACATGATATTAAACACTACTAGAATGCGCTCATTTAGAGAATTCTCTGGTTACAGAGATAATAGTCACTAAATTCTTAACACATAAGAGAATAAAAATTATTCAATATTGAGATTGGCAAATTAAATACATGTGTTTAAAGCACAGGATATGAATGCGGCCATTTTGAACAGTGAACTTAAGTCTCCATCGACAGTTAAAAGCAAATAGTCAGGCAGTAAATCCCAAAACAATTTTAAAGTTAATGAGATATTTTTCAATATCAATAAGGAAAAAGGGAACTCTTATTTAAATATCTATCTTTTTGGGCTATTTTATATTAAATTTATGAAACAAATCTTGGTGCCGCCGTGTTTGATAAAATATCAAATTAAAGTAATCTGTCAACTTAACTATTAAAATTAACTGACTGATTAATTCAAATTAACTATTTAATTAATTAAAATTAATCATTTAATTAATTGTGACGAAATGTTCACTAAAACCTTCCTTATGGCTCATTGTATTTATCAGCAATAGTTTGGATTTATCTTAATATAAATAAAAGTCATTGTGGCTATCTATTTATGTTCCACATCTCCTCCTAAATCACTGGACTGATTTTAGCCTCTGACTGACTTTGCACACTTTTTATTTAAGACAAGTCACTCTCAACTTTTCAAAGCCCAAAAGTTAGTTAAAATTTCAGTTAATTTAAAATAAAGCGAGGCATTTTTCCTCTATATCTATGGAAAATATTATCTAACGAAACTATTTTTACACAATATGAAATTTCAAAAAATTAACTTTTCAATGACAAAAATTTGATTTCCATACAATTTGCTTCTCTTATTTAAATTATTTTCAAAATTAATTTTATACAGAATCCATAACAATATTCTTTATTATTGGAGAATAAGAATAATACGAAGAACTGCTGCCAGAATACATTAACAGATTTCTGGACGAATGCTAAAAGAAAATTTTAAAAGTAGACGATTAACAATTTATATCAGAACCAACTACTGATTTTATTTATTTTCGTGCTTTAAATTAATGAATAATTAACTATTTAATTTAATTGTTTCAAAATATTCTTTAAAATTTTCTTTTACTTTAGTAATTTTTAACAAAATTTAAAGTACCTTTATAACAAACAATAATTTATAGAGAAAATTAGCTATAGGTTGTTTTTAAAAATTGTCAGGCTCAATTGATATTCTCCTTAGAATTAAAAACGTTTCAGATCAAGAAAGGAGTTTGTGTATTATAATTTTTATACGATAGTAGTTTTTGTATTAAAAATATTAGGCATGAAAGCATTTTAATCAGGAGCAAAGCCGGGTTTATCAGCTTGTTTACCGTATGAAAAGAGAAAGTGAATGAGGCTGATGGGAGCTCTTCAACAAGGTGTCACATTCATAGGTTAAAACTCACTCTAAGTAAGACGGCGGGAGGGGGGGACTCACTTTTTAGCTCATAACTTCTACGCTATTCTAGCTGTCAAAAAACTTTCAGTATAAAAGTTGTTCGTTATGATAAGGTTGAAAATGGCTTTTTAGCTCAAAACTTCTAAGCAATTGTAGATATAAAAAAGTTTCAGTTCAAAAGTTGTTTGTTATGATGAGACAAGAATTCGTCAGATTTCAATTTTCTTTCTATCTTCAATCGTAAGTGAATTATGGGGAAATGAAATTTTCAACCCCCCCCCCCAACATTTCCACCACCCCTTTGAGCATAGTCCATCTACGATCTCGGCCGAGATTTTCACCGTCCTTACAACATATCGCCGGTTAAAATCTAATCAAAATTACTCCACTTACCATGTTTACAAGATGACATAGGCAAAGCGTTATATACATCTCTACTAATAATAATAATAAGGAAAAGGACATTTCGCCCTCTTCTTTCAGAAGGATTAGAGTTGCAAGATTGAAAGCAGATAGAAGAGATTGCAAATGACGAGAGCTTTCCAAAAAGGGGTAACATGCATAGGTTGAAAGATACTTAAGTTAGGGGAGAGCAGGGAAAATCGCTTTTAAACTCATAACGTCTAAGCAATTGCAGCATTGGAAAAAGTTTAAAAGCGAAATTTTTTCTTCGTGATAAGGTGATAATTCGCCTAATTTGAATTTTCTTTCTATTTTCAATTGTAAAAGAATTATGGCAAAATGAATAGTCCGGAGATATAAGGAAAAGAACATTTCGCCCTCTATTTTCATAACGATTAAAGCTGCAAAAAATGAAAGAAGGTGGAAGAGTCTGCAAATTACGAGGGCTTTCCAACAAGGGGTAACATGCATAGGTTGAAAGGCACTTTAAGGTAGGGGAGGGAAGGGAGGGAAAATCCCTTTTCAACCCATAACTTCTAAGCAATCATAAATTCAAAAATTGTTCGTTATGATAAGACGATAATTCATCTAATTTGAACTTTCTTTCTATTTTCAATTGTAAAGGATTTATGGAGAAATGAAAATTTCAACCCCCCCACTTTTTCCACCCCCTTTGAGCTGGATACCCCATCTACGAACTCGACCGAGATTTTCACCATCCTTACAACATATCTCAAGCTGGTTTAAATTAAATCAAAATTTCTCCAGTTATCGTGTTCACAAGATAACATGGGGAAAAGCATTATATATATATATATATATATATATATATACAGTGGTACCTCCGAAAAGCGGACAGTCACGGGACCAAAAGTTTTGTCCGTTATTAAGAGGTGTCCGCTATTAGGGAGGACAAACTTTTTATAAAAAAAGTTTTTGCACTTCTGTTTGACATTTGATTGAAAATTAAGGCTGTAATTTTAATTAGAAAGGGAAAATTAATTAGGTAAGAAAAGAATAACTATTTACTACTTTACATTTTAATTGTGTGCTAATCCTTTTATCTTGCATTAAATAATCCCAAAATACAATGCATAGTATGTTAATTACTACTTGAAAAATATGTTAACTAAGTTTAATTTCTCTTTTTTACACAGCGAACCTGTTTTTCAAGGTGAATCTTCATAGGATTTAGCTTTGCTAGTCCCTCGGAATCTTCATTGTTCAAAAAGAATTGTTTTAATTGTTCGCTGTATTTCAGTGCTACCGAATAATCTGATTTTGCAGCCTGCCATTGGCGATTCCTCATCATCACCCTCAGAAAGGGCCAGTGCTACAGTGGTGTCCCGATGAATGAAATTAGAAACATGCAGGTTTTCTTCCTCAATGGATAAATTGTCGTCGATCTTGACATACTCAAAACGCTGACATTTGAATTCAAATTGGCTACTAGGTCCGCAAGTCCTTTTTCGCTTTTTTCAGTAGTACTTCGCTTGTACTCAAAAATACCGCCTTCTTAAAACATTTTAGAACGCACGAAGGTTCCACCTTTTTAAGGGCTGACGTAGTCCAGGAAATTGCATCCGAAACAGATACCGATTTTGCCAACTCTTCGCTGGATTTGCAGGAGAAAATATGTGAAAGCACATGTCTCAAAAGCAGCTTTCTGTATCTTACTTTAAAGCTGCGGATAATTCCCTGATCAAGTGGCTGTAGCATCGAAGTGGTTGTTAGGAGGCAAGAAAACTAAATTAATATTTTTGAGCTTTAAATCATCAGGATAGGATGTTGTCTAAGTCCACCAATCAATCGCTCATTATCTCAGTGGTCATCCACGCTTTCTTATTTGACTACTACGAAACACTAAGTTTTCGTACATCAATGTTCATGAAACATCTGGGTTTCTTAGATTTTCCAATAACAATTGGAGTTTCGAAGTCTCCCAGCATGTTGCAACACAGCAAAAGAGTGAGCCGTTCTGTTGAAATTTTCCCGCCACTATATTTTTCACCTTTAAAACATAAGGTCTTGTCCGGAAGGACGCTGTAGAAGAGACCAGTTTCATCGGCATTGAAAATGTCTCTGTCATCATATCCTTTAAGCAAAGATTTAAGCTTTCGAATCCAATCTGTTACTTCATTTGGATTTACAGATTTTTCTTCGCCACAAATCTGTTTTAAAAGATATGTTGTGACGTATCCGGAATTTTTTCAGCCATCCATTTGAGGCCTTAAAAGTTTCTAATCCCAAACTTTCACTGACTTCTCTGGCTTTTTCTTGGAGCAAAACACCACCTAAAGGAATGTTCTTTGCACGAGCAGAACGGAACCATTTCATCAACACTTCGTCAATTTCGCTTGTTTCTGTGTTACGAAACTTCATTTTTTAAAATTTTTGTTCGAATTCAGGACCCACATTTTTCGAATTCCTTCTTTATCCTTCAAAAGTTCACTAATTTGCGTTTTACCAACGTGGAAACGTTCGGCAAGACTACGAACGCTCAGCTTCCCCTTTTCAGCAACTTCCAAAACGTCTTTTTTTTTTTCAAATTCAATCTCTTCCTTTCTGACGCCATTTTAACACGATCTGAATCAGCTTACACTGTCGCACTAAGCTGAATAGATAAGTAAATTTTTAGCCTCGCCAGTGACCAACGACCAAGCCTCCCCCAAAACAGATGTCGCGCCTCTAAATTCGAAGAAACACGGGGAGTTTTGGAAGAACATGAAGAAAGAAGGGGGAGGGGACAGAAGAACGCCATTGTGCATTTAGGGTCGAATTCCATTATGTCAAGCACAGAAAGGAGGAGTCGGGAAAAATTCGTTGTAAAGATGCCTAAATGTATATTTTTAGCTCGCTTATTAGAATAATTTTGAAATGTTTGCCAAAATAATTGAAAGTTTTTCAAAAATACCTGTCCGCTATTCGGAGTGTCCGCTATCCAGAGGGAATAACATGGTTTGGCCTATATAAAAGGACTGGGATTCGTAAACATTTCCGTTAATTAGAGGTGTCCGTTATTCGGGAGTGTCCGTTAAGGGAGGTACCACTGTATATATTTGACGAACGGTGGTTTTGGGTTCTAGGGGTCATGATCGGTGAAGATCTGCAGAAATTTTCCGGAAGTCGTGTCATGAGAACCATTGCAATAGGTAGAGTTCCTATAAGGAATCTACCTAAAATGCTGAGAAGGTAATGTGTCCCCTTAAAAATAATTTCACAAGTATAAACATGAAGTAAATACTACACTGCCTCCTTCTTATCTTCCATATCAAGAATTGAACAGGGTGTCTAAAAGGGTCATTTACAAACTCTAAGGGTAGGTCAGGCATACAAAAAGAAAACATTTTTGCAGTAGAACGTGGGGTAGAAAACACAAAGGGGAGGGAGCTGGTTGAATGATCAATTACGAAATTCCGTCTTGGCAAACATGAAAGAATTTTCGAGAACGTGAAGAACTAGAAAAATCTTCTTTGAGAATTGTTGAAAGAATATTACTAACTAATTTATCAAGAATGCTTAATATTTTTCTTCTGTGTACGAAGATTTAGGAGCATACAGGTAACTTTTTCCTGCTATATTTTACAACTAAAGTAATCAGACGTCCTAGGTAATCCAAAAAGTCAGGGTTTAAACCATTTTGCCCCGGCTCGAAAATTGTTATGGCTTAGAATAAGAAAGCCCGAATTGTACCGTTTTTTACACATAAGTAAACTTTTTGAAATTTTTTCATATTAAAAGTATTTACTAGAATAAAATTTCAAAATTTAACTTCTGAAATATTTTTCTTCCGAACTTTGTTGAATCTTCACATTTCAGACTTCTCTGAGTGCCCCCCCCCCACACACACACGAAAAAAAATTTTTGGAATTATGCCTGACTATGAACATAATAACTCAAAGAAGAAATAAACTTTAATTATGAAATTTTGTGTGTGCTCCTGAAACCGAATTTGTACATATCTGTCACATTTTAGACAAAATTCGTCGAAGGATCCACCCGCGTATATGTGAACACGATAACTCACAAAG
Source organism: Araneus ventricosus (assembly GCA_013235015.1). Classification (NCBI taxonomy): domain Eukaryota; kingdom Metazoa; phylum Arthropoda; class Arachnida; order Araneae; family Araneidae; genus Araneus; species Araneus ventricosus. Next base: position 9,315 of record BGPR01008400.1, on the reverse strand, counting down.
TGCAAAGGTCTAGATGTATGGAATTAAACTTATAGTTTTATTGTAGTTAATCTGCAGATCTAGATTTGTAGTTCAAAATGGCAGATGTGTATCAAATTTTGGAACAAATCAGTCAGCTGGTTAACCACATGTCTGTATATTCGCATGTATATGAATCCAATAACACAAAAGCAAATCTACTGAGTTAAGTGAAATTTGGTATGTGGTCTTGTGACCAAACGTGCATATCTGTGACAAATTTTAGAAAAAATTGGTCAAAGGAAGACACCCAAAGGAATACTCTATTTTTTTCGTTACACGTACAGTGGCCTTTCTATAATGAGACGTTTTGCCTATCCAGCCCTCGATTAGTCATCGTGACCATGTTGGGACGCAAACAATAGGCTGCTGCTCAGATTTTCAATTACATTTTATAAAATTTATTATATATAGTATTATTTTCTTTAAAATTTTGTACATTATGTAATAGTTTGCGCAATATAAGTAGATTTTATTATTACAATGCGTTTTTATGAACGAACTTTCACTAATTTCCTCTAGTTGGTAATCCTCTGATCTGGTATCCGCCGGATTATTGAAAGACTCTTGTACAACGAGGCACAAAACATTATACTTGTATACGTCACGTGCCTGTTACGTCATCCCTGCACTTGCGGGTATTAGCGCTCTCTCTGCCATACATCCCGAGGGTACAGATTCTATTAAGGACAAATGCACAATTTATTATTTTCTCATATCTATATATTTAAAATAATTGGGAAAAACCAAAGGAGAAGTCGATGGACTGCTGACCACTGGACCGATTTCGGCAATTATTATGTCATATGGAAGTCATGACCGCTAGCTATGTCATCAATGATCGCCTTCCCCCCCCCCACCACCTCCACCACCTTCCAGTTTCAAGAGAAATCGAAAAAACACTACTTCCCTAAACATTTTCTATGGATAAAAACCTTGTTTGAGTCCTCAGCCTCAACAACTTGACCGATTTCACCACTTTGCAAGCATAGCTAGCCTATCAGAATGTGCAAGTTTAAAATAGTATTTTTGATCCGTATGCGCTTCAATCAACATGGCGCCTCAAGAAAATTGCAAAATACTTTTTATAGGGAATAGAAACTTTATATACAGAGATTTCATACTACAATTATTATTCTGAAATCTTTTATACAGAAATTCGAGACAAAGTTGTGTAAAATATCAGAATTCAAATGTTTTTGTTTCCCGTTTTATAACCTGTTCCACTAATCTGTTATACTGCACTTAAAACTGAAAAAAGTAATGGTTGCGAGATGGAGTTACCAGTGTGGACCACGGTGGGTGCTGCTAATAAGTAACATTTTATCATAAGAAAAACTCAACGAAACTAATAAAACAAAGTGGATGAATGTTTTTAATGAAAATTAAAACAATATTATATATCGTTAATATTTCCTCTTTCTATTTCTGCTTTATTTTTTAGGTTTGTACTTTTTTTAATTCGTCTTTTTCCATCTCTCTAACTAGGGCATCTCGCATTGAAGTCCAATAAAATCCGGTCATCTTATATGCATCAAACTTTTGATCAAGAACTTTATTGCTATGAACATAGAGAATTTCAATAAAATTATGCATTTTACTGTCGCTTTTGAGATGCAATCTTTGGGAAATATTTGAGGAAAGAGCACTATTGTAATCTGTACACAATGTTTGAGAAAAAACTGCGAAATGTTCGACATCATAAAAAAAGTTATGATTTAAATATACAAACTATATCAGAAAAAGTGGATTCGGCTGTCTCTGGACCGAAAAAAAGTAAGTTGAAGACATTTATCCAAAAATCTTTCACTTTTTAAAATATTTTACTTATTAATCAAGAATTTCAAAAGCAAAATATTGGCTAAATTTAAAGTTGCTAAATTTTGCAGTTTATTTTTTATAAATAAATTTTAAAAATTAGTGATTGCCTCAAAGATCTGTAGAATGTAAGAAGCGTGGAGATCTTATTGAAAATGGCATTCATCAACTTACAAAACAGAAAATCAATGGCTGTAGTCTCATTAAAATGAATATTTACATTCTTTTCTAGAAATTTTACCTAACAGAAAAATTCTGTGATTTAATGAAACCGAATGAGCTACATAAAATAATTAAAACAAAATAAATGATAAGAAAAGATTTTTTTTAATGTCACGCAATTTAAAAAAGAAGAAGAGAATATCAGAGACAATATATTGGCTGTATTTAAAGTTAGTAAATTGTGTAGTTTTTTAAAATTAATTTTAAAATTCAGTGATTGCTTCAAAGATCTGCGCAATGTAAGAAAAGTACAGATCTTGTTGAAAATGGCATTCACCCACTTTGACATAAGAAGTCCTTGGCTCTGTTCTCATTAAAATGAATGTTTACATTCTTTTCTAGAAATTTTACCTAACAGAAAAATTCAGTGATTTAATGAAACCCAATGAGCTACATAAAATGATTAAAACAAAATAAATGATAAAAACAGACATTTTTGAAATTTTAAGCAAATAAACTAGAATATCAAAGACAATATATTGGCTATATTTAAAATCAGTAAATTGTGTAGTTTTTTTAATAAATTTTAAAATTCAGTGATTGCTTCAAAGATCTGCACAATGTAAGAAAAGTACAGATCTTATTGAAAATGGCATTCATCCACTTTGAAATAAGAAGTCCTTGTCTCTGTTCTCATTAAAATGGTTGCTTGCATTCTTTTCTAGAAATTTTACTTAAGTAATAGACAAGTTTCTTTATTTAATGAAAAGGGATGCGTAACTTATAATGATATGGGGAGAGTTACCGAATTTTGAACGGAGCCTAGATTGGACAGATGTCACAATTCCAATTCTACTAAATATTTAGGGTATAAAATAAAAAAAAAAACGAATTATGTTGTAATGACAGAAATCTGGTGTATGAAATCATTGTTAAGAGAAACCGCTATGTGGTAACTGTTAGAGAACAAATGTTTAAATTTGGATATCCACAATTAAATATTTTAATAAAAGACTGAAATCCCTCACATAATTATAAAGTAAGTAGAAAATATGTTACTATATCCTCAGATAGGAAACTTCTTTGGCAAATGTTCACAGTTATAATTAAAATAGTTTAATGATAAGGATAAGTGTTTTTTTGTTGTTGTTTTTGTCTAAAAGTTACTTAGGGTGGACCACAAACAATCGCCTAAATTGGGCCGTTTAATCAATGGTACTATTATTTTGAACTATAAGAAGAGCCCAGAAATAAGTTCCTATCACGAGTAGCCCTCATAAATTAGAAGTTGAAAAAAACAAATTATATATATATATATATATATATCATTAAGGATAGCAAATGTTGGTTCAAAAAGATAAAAAACTGTTGCATAAATTTGTATCATACGCGAGGAAGCACAGGAAAAACTGATGCAGTGCCTGAAAGGTCCTACTTGGGTTCATACATTGTGTTCTGCTATGAATTTGAGAATCGAAAGATAAGTATTTTTGCGTTAATTGTGCTTTAATAAATTGGTGGTCCAATTTAGGAATCCAGTAGTCAATCAGGAGTATCAGTTTCCCTAACTGAATTTATGACACAATATTTTTAACCTATTTTCTTCTTGTTTAAAGTGTATTCCATAAAAAGTTAATTACATTGTTGTGAAGACAAATCAACAACAGAAAACACTACTTGTTTTTATTGAAGTTACTTCTTTATTACTGAACATTAAAAAATGCCCATCTGGTCGAAATTCGGCAACGTTCCTTTACATAATCGCACTCTATGTCAGTTGTTTCATGTGAAAAGCCGAAAAATCAAAGATCGGTAAACGTTAATGACACAAATGGTTTTTTACTCTCTTATGTATTCATGCAATAACAGAACTCGTATAATATTATCATACGTGCAAAAACTATTTTAAAGTAAAGAAACTGTCTTTTGTTTAATGTGGAAGGGGATGCATTTTGGTTATTGAGGATGGTGAGTGTCCATCATCATATGCAGTTAGGCATTCCACTTCGGTTGTTTCATGTATAAGTTACAAAGGTATTTAACTTATTTTTTTTTCAAATTAAACGCGAAATTTTAAAATTAAATATTTGCTCAAATTGTTTCTGTTGCATTTTACAGCAAGCAGAAGATGCTTTTTAGGACTGAGGCATGCAGTCACACTTGTTGGATTCTTAAGTTGCTTCCTCCAGACTGCGGACAGACTCGTTTTGGGTGTTGGTATTGTAGCCATGGTGAAGCATAGGCAGACTGCAGAATCGTCGAACTGGAACGGAAGTGAAATATCCTGTCCAATGTCATCTGATGCCCAGAAAATTGTTTTTGGATCAAATGTAAGTAGAATAATAATTCTAAAATTGAATTCTACTTTATACTAATTTATAACGAAATGATATAATTTCTAAAATTCTATTCTAATTCTTACAAATATTAAATAAATAAATTCTAGAGAATCTATATCACAGTCAGGTTCCTAATTGCGTTTTAGTTTAGTTCTTTAGATTGTGCGAACTCGACACCCAAATATATTTCTCTATAATTTAGAACAGGTTTGCTTAGATTTTGCAATAGTTTGTAGTGTGTTGAACAGAAACAAAGGTTTCTAAAATATTTTAACGTGAAGATGTTAAAAATTTCAAAATTCAATTTTAAAAAATGCAACCCTCTTTTTAAATAATTCTTAATAATATTATTATGCTAATTAAAGTATTATTTGATAGTTTATGGACATTTTTTTATAATTTTTATTTCAATGATGAGTATTTTCAATTATATTTTATTTTGATAATCTCTTCGTGCCTTTAAAGTAGGCACGCCTGATTGGTTGTAGATTACTTTTCAATATCATTCTGACTTTCTAGATTCAATTTGATATTTCAGATTAGATTCAGATTCAGATTTTCTAGATTCAGATTGATATTTGACTTATTTCATTTGTTACAGTTCCAAGGAGAATTTGATTGGAGTACAGAACTGCAAGGCTACTTACTAGGAGTTGGTTCCTTAAGTTACCTCTTTACTCAAATACCAGCAGGAAGACTTGCAGATGCAGTAGGCTCAAAGTCTCTGTTGGTGTATTCAAACGCTGCATCGGGTATATTTACCCTCATTTCACCCTTTACAGCTAGATGGCATGTTTATGCTCTGATGACAGTTCAATTTCTGAGAGGCGCATCACAGGTTATGACTTAAACTTTACATCAATTCATATTTATATGGTTCCTTAAACTACCTCATTACTCAAATACCAGCAGGGAGACACGCAGATGTAGCAAGACCAAAGTTACTAATGCTGTATTCAAAGGCTGCATTGAGTATATTTACACTTATTTTACCCTTTACAAATGGAATAAGAAAATACTGCCTCTTTAATAAGTGAATGAAAGAAGCATGAATAGAGAGAAAGAATCTTCAAAACTTCCTTTAAAAATATTTATCTACACCAAAATGTTGTAGATGGAATTTATAAATTCAAAAAAATTCACCATATTTCGACCAGGTGAATAGTATTACGATTAAAAAATATTAGTCCTGAGAATACTGAAGATGAATGTTGCCTTCCACAAATGTTAATAACATTTTATGTTAAGTGAGACTGTCAAAAATAATAATAAACAGTAAATAGAGAAAATATTCAATGACAAGAGGAATTCTTTGACTTTAACTGCACAGACATAATAGCAATTTAGTAATTAATTATTTTCATACTTTTATTTAGTGAACTTTTTAGTTATTAAATGTTATAAAATATTATTGTTAAATAAAAAAAGCATTTTAGACTTTTGTGCAACAGCTCTTAATATTTTCAGGGCTTCACTACGCCGGCAATGTACAAATTGATAAGCAACTGGATTCCGAGAAACGAAAGAGGAACCTTGTCAACTTTAGTGGTATGTGGATATGCAGCTGGAGTAGCCATTGCTGGCTTAGTGACTGGATGGCTGTGTGATATTCCTGGCCTAGGATGGCCATTTGCCTTTTATGTTTGGGGTATTTTAAAAGATTTTTGCTCAAGAGTTCTAACAAAGAATTCAGAAACAAAAATAATGATTTTTAAATACCGTCGAAACTTATTAATTGAGTAGCGTATAATTTTCTCTGAGTGAATTGCCTATTCTTTCTATTTTTTCATTTGTTTCAAAGGTGCTTTATACAGATATATTCCTTTTTTTAAGAAATATGTTGCTTTCATTCTTAGAATAAAAAATTAAATTATTTAAAAATTCATTAAAGGTATTTAATAATTCCAATTGGTGAGTATACAGGGTGATTGAGCACCAGGAGAGGTAAGGAGCACAAAGACAATTCGGAATCACACAACACTGAAAATTGAGAAATGCTTTCTTCGCTTTTACAAAACACTTTAATTAAGAGATTTATATTAATACATACCATAAATACCACAGAAGGTTCCAAAATTTCAATCGCAAGCTCTTACACAGGGTTGACATGGATGCCTAATGGAATTTCCAAAATTTTTAGAAGATTCTTACTGTATTTCGGCTCAGTAGGAATCTTCCATCTGTTTCAGAGACGCGAGAGATAAGGTCTTCAACTGATTCGACGAGGATGTCATATGTTTTTCTTTCTTTTAAGCCCAGAAATAGAAAACACATGATAGGTCTGATGGGCTAGATCACTAAGCCCGATCTAGTGCTGTCCGAATTTAATGTTTATGTTTGATCAAGCCTCATTAATGAAACAAGATTAGGTCATATCAACCTGGAACTACAGGGTGATTATAATTAAAGTTCAACTTTCAAAAAGCTATGGAAAAAGAACCACTGGTCAGAATGACCTGATATTTGATCCGAGTATACTAGAAGAAGAGAGGAAAGTATAGCGAAAAAAAGCAGTTCAAAGTGTTAGCAATAGATGGCGCTTTACATGTCATAAAACGTTCAAGGGTTCGGGTACCAGTGACAATGGCAACCCAATTTGACGGCCATTGCGTCTGTTGCAGTTTAAAACAAATGTACTGTTCAATGTGCATGAGATGACTGTAACGGTTTTTAACTTTAAAAAAAATCAATGCATAAAACAATGACTTCCAAGTCATTAAGCAGTTTTGGGAATCACATAATTGAAAGCCAATCCATCACGACAGGCTCAAGAAATGTTTAATATGCAGTCCACCGTTTTCTGTTAGAATTTCAAACCGAGAAATAGCATTTTTCACAACGGATTGGGAGTATATCTGTGCTGATGTTGTGAGTGTGTTGCAATGCGTGTCTTCAATTCATCTAAGTTTGCAATCGGCCCGCTGAACGCAGCGTGTTTCAGATATCCCCCTCGCCTGAAATCACAAGGATTAAGATCAGGTGATCTTGGCGACCAATTTGTTGTAAAATGATGGCTGATATTTCTATCATTTCCGAAAAACACGCTGAGAAAGCGCTGAACAGGATTTGCAATGCGTGGAGGAGCGCCGTTTGTATGAAAATTGTGCTACCTACACATGCACGCTTTTGAAGTGCTGGAATGACATGGTTGCACAAAAGAGATTCATAGCGTACATTATTGACGGTACAGGTAATATGACCCGCAGGACTTATCTCTTCGAAAAATAATGGCGCTACGATAAACGATGCCGTAAACCCGCACCACACAGTTATTTTTTCAGAATGAAAAGGTACTAGTTGATGTCCGAACTGAATTTTCTTTGCCCATATTCTGCAATTCTGAGTATTGACATATCCGTAGATATGGAGATGGACTTCATATGTCCAAAAAATGTTCCATCGTTTCTCATTTTGCATATTCTGACGAGTAAAGCGCCATCTATTACTAACTTTTGAGATATTTTTTTCTTCTCCCATACTCCCCCTCCCCTCTTCGAGTATACTCAGGTCAAATTTCAGGTCATTCTGACCATTGGTTCGTTTTTTACAGATTTTTAAAAGTTAAATTTTAATTATAATCACCCTGTACATTCAGCGGCACAGCAACTGAGAAACAGACTTTTCTTTGGAAAGATTGATGCAGAAAGATTAAGTGTTCCCAACTGACCAAACGAAGAGGCATGAGGTCTTAGGAGTTGATATTCAAAGATTCTGGCTGAAAAATGTCCAACGAAACTGTTTTATATTGCAGACCAGTCATTATACATCATCCTTTACTGCATGAACAAGGCATTCCCGGCTACTTAGCAATGTTATGAACTCCGAATCAGCATGTTGCCCCCTACTCCACCCGCAAGTTTGCGCCACTGCTACTCAATCACTCTGTTATGTTTTCTTTATAACTTATATTCTTTATAAGCCTTTAATTTCTATATTTTATAAGTTATGAGACTTTTTTAAAAATTTTTAGGGTTTATAAGTGTGATGCTGTCTATTGTTTTTCAATTTATATATTATGAACATCCTGAGAACCATCCCTGGATTACAGATGAAGAATTGAATTTTATTACTGATGGACTTGAAACAGGAATATCTAAAAAGGTAGTTATCTACATAGTTAGTTCTCATATTTAATGAAATTTTACATTTTCTTATACTGAAAAAATGCGTGAAAAAGGTACATTTAATCATTCATGTGAATCTCAATGAAAATTGCCGTCAAAAATAATGTAATAAATTTAGTTTTAGCACAAAAACTTATTAAAAATGATGGTTTTCTCCGACAGTCACATAGAGAAAATAATGGCACGCGGTTTATAATAAGGTTATTTCACTCTCAATGTCATCAAGGTATTTTATTAATTTTATTATTTTTTCACCACATTGTCATAGTTGGCTTAAACGTGACATAAACTCGCTAACATTTTGTCTCTATGACGCTCCCTAAATCTGGCTCAGGGGCATTTATACCCCTTTCCCGAAAAAAATACCAATGCCACTGTACCTCGAAAAGTGCAGCATAAGCAAGAAAACAGAAAGTAAAATTAACGCTTTCTTCGTTATATTTGACATTTTTAATTGACTGTCCTTTCTTCTTAAGGATAAATGATGGACTCACTTGGATATCACTTGGGGCATCACAATCAAACTCAACGGGACGCACTTTGAATTTCAGTTACAGATTTGCACTTTGCAAATTGCAGGAAACTGAAAGCTTTCAATTCAGGGGTCTCTATTTCTGCTACTAACTTATTTCTGGTGAAAGTTAGGAGTAACAGTTCATGAGCATGTACACATCTAAAACTGGCATATTTGATCTTTAAATCTAGCGTTGAATCATTACTATGAACTTCATCTAAAGGGTGCATCAAGTAATTGAAACTATTCATTTTAAAACACGCTGTATTGTGTTTCAAAATGTTTGTAAAAAGAATTCGTGTAATTGTTATTTATCTTATAGATTTTACTTAATATACTT
>BGPR01008399.1:40958-64011 GCA_013235015.1 Araneus ventricosus | reverse complement strand
GTAGAGAGTCAACACACGCACACATTCGCTCTCATTATTAGTAGAGATTTCGCAATAAAACGGGCGGATCGTAGGCATGTTGTTTGAGCTTCTTCACTGCGAATATTTTCATGTATCAGCCGTCGCACTTGTTCAAATCCTTATTGCTACTCGCTGAGACGAAACAAATACTAGAAAAAAGAAGGAACGACCAATGCTTGGGATTGTAGATGCAAATGAAGGCTATTGCCGTCCTATATTCTCAGTATTATAAATAAATTATTAAAATGCATATCAGTGTTCGATCTGTTTCCTTTGAAAGTCTTCACTGTTCTGGCAGGAATGGATGACGAAATATCTTTCATTAAGATCACCTATCATTTACGCTCTCCCTTCAAATGTTTCTCAAAATTGAATTTGGATCTCTAAATTATCTTTAAACTTTTGTTACTCTATTATAAGTGTTTATTCTTGAATTTTTTAATTTTGAATTACAGAAAAATCTAAATGAAATCAAATGAATTGAATTAACGTGAAAAATAAAGTCATATTGGTTTCTAATTTTTTTTTGTCTTCTTTTTGTTAAATTATTCCCAAAAAATGATTGTTTTAGTCTGTACAGTTACCGAGACGTCTAGAGCCGTCTTTTGTGCATCAGCGAAATCGAGATATAAAAAACAATTGACGGCTGTAGACGTTCGCCATTTTTTAGAAAAATTTGTTCGAAAAAATAATAATTTTATTCTGCAAGTTTGAAATCTTCGCGGAACTCCCCAAGAATCAACTAATAACCGGAGAAAAAAAGTTTTCGCACGAGACCACAACAGTATTCCAAACGAGCATCTCACCAGCCCTATTGTTTTCCATCGCGAGAGACATGCTCTCTGAGGTTGACGAACCTCAGTGACCCGGGCCAGGCGCCCATTAGCATTCATCATTTAACTGGTTCGGGCGGCTTGTTTTCCATCCATTAGCCGAGCCTCCAGTAGAATGCATGCTGTTATTTCGTTTGCAATAAAAGCAGAAAAATATCCATTTCGCTACTTGAGATTTTTCAGTGTCAAGGTTCGACTTTCCGGGCTAATTTTTATTCCGAACTCGATAGCTCCAATATAACAAAAACAGAGCACGTTTCGTCACAAAATATGTCATCTGAAAAGTATCATAACGATGCACTTGATTTCAAAAGTTATCAGTAGGGTTGCCATAATTGCCAAGCATTGATACGGGACGTTTAAGCGCTAAATAAATAAAACATGACAAAAAAAGTGGGTATGTAATGGTTTATTTCACTCTGATAAAAAAAAAATCAATGAAGTTTAAGCAATCTAATAAAATAGTATAATAAAAAGATGCCAGGCTAATCCTTTTTAGACCAGTCATATTTTAAAATCGATTTTACTTTCTTAATATATTACATCATTTTCTCCTTTAACTTGACTATAAAATTTGACGCAAGTCATTTTAAAATTATAATGACTCGGAGTTTAGGGAAGAAACGGGAGAAATAGTAATACGGGATTGAGCAGCGAAATACGGCGACAGTCCCGTATTTCCGGGACGTATGGCAACCCTAGTTATCAGGAATAGCTAAATGACGCTAAGAAAAGACGTAAAATCATAAAACAAGTTGTCTGCTGTTACCATTCAAAAGATGAAGTAATAATAATGTTTCGATTCCTATTTTTTAGATAATATCGCATTAATTTTACATTTCAGATTACTTGCGGGGAAAAAATTACACGTTTTTTTAATTAAGTTGAATTAAATTTTCATGAGCAGCTAAACTGATTCATCCAATGGAAAATGAAAATTATATCATGATCTCTTAAAAACTCTTTGAATTCCTCATCATGTATGTGTTGTATATAATAGTAAGCGAATTAATAATGTAATGAGTATCTAAGTAAATTGTGACAGGCTGATCGTTTGAAAATAATCTAGCTAAGACAGTTTCTACATTGGATTAACCTTTCTCATTTATTTAAATAAGAAAATACACCATTAGAATATAAATAATCAACAACTGATGTGTTTTTATCGTCTTCTTCATCGGAGGAATCATCATTACTAACTACCCCGATCTTACGCCATTCTGAGTACCCGGTTTTGCAGAGGTTATAAAGAACGAAATAGAACCGCGCAAATATTGGACTAAATCTTTATTGTTTGATAGGGTATATAAATCTTTAGTAAACGTATAAAAAGCTGGACTAGATATAGTTTTTATAAATGTAATGCTTATTAAATAAGGATGGTTTAAAATCAAATGAACATTAAAGAATTGACTTCTTAAAATAAATAAACTTTCTCAGACGCAGTGAATTCAACAGCAACACCACACCACTATGAATGCTCCTTTTTTATTTTCTCGTATACAAAGAGAAAGTATTGTAATCGTCAAAAAATTCGAACTCGAGATTTTGACGAATCTCCACGTTTTAGACCTCCCTCAGTCCGAAAAACACAATTTTGGAATCATGTCTGTCTGTGAACACGATAACTCGAAAACTATTAGAGCTACGGGGATGAAATTTGGTATGTGGTCTTTAAATATAATTTGTAGGTTTCTGTCAAATTTTGGACAAATTCCGTCAACGGGAAGTCTGTATGTTCGAGGTCATGCGAACGCTATAACTCAAAAACTTGAAAAGCCAGATGGATAAAATTTTATTCACAGTTTTATCGTCATAAATGTAGGTCCGTATAAAATTTTGGGCCAAATCCCTCAAAGGGTTGACTGTCTGTCGGCCCGTATAATTTACTTTTTATGAGAATCCGTTGTCTCCACGCGCATGCGTACTGGAAGAACGGAGAGGAATTTCATTACGGAGTAGCGAATTGCGTCAGTTTGTCCTTGAGCCGGTAAGAGAGGAAAATCGTTACGCATCTCTTTGAATTTCATTCTTTGCCTAGATATTTTTCAATCACTATAATGAAAAACCTTCTGATAGTCATTGAATTCTGAGTAACAATAGGTTCGAATTTTTTTAGCCACGCAGGGGGAAGGGGAAACGGCACCTTTTTTGGGAACTATACGAGAAAGTTTAGGGGAGAACACTCCCGCTTGACTAGTAGAGTGTCATAGAGTGTATCTGTCCGTTAGAAAGGGGAACTAATAGCGCCGGAATCAAGGATACCCTGTTTTACCCCACTCTCTCCTAAAAGTTTTTTGGATTTGTGTTCTCAGAGGCATTTCAGATAACCCGGGTTTCGGTCAACCCGAGTTCTGTTAGCCGGGGTTTTACGGTAGTTCTTTTGCGAAGGATATTTGAGGATTACAAGCGGTAAATTCTGCAAGTGCCGAAAGCGAAAATGCCGTGAAACCCCAAAAACCTGCTCACACTATCGACCTCTTTACGCGCTCTTTTGAACTTCTTAGAAGACTGCCGGGCGATTTTCACGTTTACCACATTGCAAAGCACTTTAGCGTGAAAAACGGTGTTCGAACCTTTCACATCGCTTACCACTTTTAGTCTTCACTTAATGCAAACGTCCACAAAGTGTGAAAATGATTGTTTTAAGATCAGTAATGTCGAAGCCCGTAATGGGTAATTGCCAAGCTTTGGTACGGAACTTAGTCCTAAATAAATAAATCATGAAAAAAGTGGGCACGCAATAATTTTATTTTATTCTAATAAAAGATCAATAAAGTCGAATCAATCGAATAAAATGAACGCGTAAATAATAATAAAAAAGATGCAAGCCTAATTCTCTTTAGCCCAGTCATATTTTAAAGGTGATTTTACTTTGTTAATTATATTGTTTTCTTCTTTCACATTATTATAAAATTCGGCAGAAATCATTTAAAAATCATAATGACAAGTCAAAATTGCTTCAAATGTCTCCACTGACAACCTGTTTCTTTCGTCCTACCATTGAGTTGACATCAGGGAAAAGATTCTCACCATATTTGCATTGCGCGCTGGAATGGCAAATGCAGATTCGCATAGTTTTATTAGACATGACCTGTGATCAACATACTTTGAATTATCTGGAAAAAACTTCAGCCATTTATCTTCCATATTCAATTTCACAGTTGCTTCGTAGTTTTGATTGGTATTATTTTTCTCGAAATAACCTTTTAGATATAGAAACTGGACGAATAGAATCTCGGAGTTGCTAATATAGATGTTTTTTACCTGTAGATACGTCTTCCCATTGGTTGAGAGTCATCCGAAAACGGGACGAATAGTAACATGGGACTCAGTAGCGAAATGCGGTGACAGTCCCGTATATACGGGACTCACGGCAACCCTATTAATGGGGCACTCTCATCTGTTTGGACGCCTTTAAACCCACGTGCGACTGCTTAGCTTAACCCGGCACCATTCTTGAGTTGAAACCTAGAAAATCGCAAACGTGCGGAGAAACGTGCTCACATGTGAGAGGGCACTTTCAGTCGTGTTGAGCGACACACATTTCAAACCTCCCTCTCCATCCATTCTATTGAGGTTAGCTGCCACAACAGCCATGTAACCGCAGCGAAACCGCGACAACAGGGAAGAATTGCCGGAAGCTGCCAAATACTTTCCACCAAGGGTTCTCAACCTATGGTACATATACCACCAGTGGCGGATTAATTATTTTTGGTGGTACAATTTTCACGCGAAAAACTTAGATGAACGTTCAAAATGAATGTAAAATGGAGCCACTTTTAACATTTATTATCCAGATGTAAATTTTTCTTTCGGTTCAAGAAAGGAATCAGATTTTAGATAAGTACAGTGGAATCTCCCTCTAACGAAATCGCTTGGTCCCAAATGAAAAATCCGTTATAGAGAAAATTTCGTTATACGGATATTAGAGATTTTTGCAGTTATTTAAGTAAATGTTACAAACTTTTCAATAGGTGCGATAAGTTCAAATGTATTTAATTATGATTTTCAATTAAAAATGAAGTAATATATATTATAAATTTGTTAAAATTATACTAATTTTTATTGTATAAATAAAATGCTCAAAAGTTAAGACAATTCACCAATTTAGAGAATAGCTTGTACTAGTATGTACTTACGTTTATTTTACTTGCAAAATTCCGTTATTTTACATTCCTTTGCATTTCGTGATGCTAAATTTTCAGAAAAATTTTCACGTTTTTAAGGGTGAGTGGTTCCAGAAACAGGCACGTGTGAGCGAATTGGTTGCGCAGAAATGATCAACTTTCTTCAAAAATCGAAAAGAAAAACCTCTGAAAAAATTCGTTATAGGGAGACAACCACTTCGTTATATGGAGAATATTTTGAATTTTATTTAACATTCCGATTAAAAATTTCGGTATAGGGAGAAATTCGCTGTAGAGAGACTTCGTTGTGGGGAGACTCTACTGTATTACATGTGACAGAAATCTGATGAATGAGTTGCAAAAAGATAACATGCAATTTTTGGTTAAAAAGCAGATATAAATATATTTTCGTCAAAGCGATGCACTTTTTAATGCATTGAAACGCATCAAATCTTTGCGAAATTGGGTTTTTAGCCATGCTATTAATTAAAAATAAATATATGACACGGTTGCAACATGAACCTGACTTTCGTATGAAACGAAAGAATATAAAGCCCGACATATCGAAATTGGCTGCAACGGAACGGACTCGGTCGTCGCATTAATCGCAACACTAATAAATCCTAATTTTTCAGAAATAAAGGTGAATTAGTTCAAAGTCTAACCGTCGCCTAGCAACGGAGTAGCTATAAATCATCGTTATTTCAAAATCGTCTGCACGTATTTAAAAATTATGGAACTTTTAAAAATTAATAACAATCGAAGGGAAACTGTCAGAGAAATAAAATTGGTATCATTGAAAAGGTAAAAATTTGAACTTTAAGATAGTATGAAAATAATTTTTGTCGGACAATTTGCTCCGAAGTTACGGCGGAAAAACGGTTTCCGTTATTTTCTAATTAACTGCCTGTTTAATTAACTTTTGGACTTAGAAAAGTTCGTAAGTGTCTTCCCCTTGTCTTAAATAACAAGCGTACAAAATTTGGTTGAAAACAGTCCATTGGTTTAGGAGGAGATGTGGAACATAGCCACAAACCCACATATCCACAATGACTTTTATTTATATTAAGATTATGATATAAAAATTTCATTTACGAATGCAATTGAATAATATAAATTTATAATGTTTTATTGTTCGATTATAAGCACTTCATTTAGAATGCATTGATCTTTGATTGAGTCTGAAAATGCATTCATGATGTTTAGGGTTGCCATGCGTCCCGTATATACGGGTCTGTCACCGTATTTCACTACTCAGTCCCGTATTATTATTTGTCCCGTTTTCTCTCTTATGTTGATCAGAAGTCATGCCTAATAAAGCTAAACGAATTCGTAGTAGCCATTCCAGCCCACAATGCAGATGTGGAGGGAATACTTTCCCCAATGTCCACTCAATGGTCAGACGAAAGAAACAGGTTGTCAGTGAAGACAGTTGAAGCAATTTTGACTTGTCATTATAATTTTAAAATGACTTGCGCCTAATTTTAGAATTATGTAAAAGAAAAATATGGCCATTTAAATATGCTTGGGCTAAAAAGTATTAGCCTTGTATTATTTTTTATTATTCTACTTGCTCATTTTATTAGATTGCTTAAGCTTTAGTGATATTTTTATCGGAGTAAAATAAACTATTACCTACCCACTTTTTTAAATTTATTTAGCACTTAGAGTATCCGAACACGTTCGGAGCACTTTTTTTTTAAATTGTGAAATAGAAACACCAAAATATGTTTTTTTAGATTCGAATTTAATAAAGATTAATATTAGAGTATGATTTTTGAGTATAAATTATTACAAATTTACAAAAATCTTGAATTTCTGCTGCTTTTTAAAATAAATTCCCCAAAACTTGAAACATGCTAGAGGTCAAACTTTTGTAATAATTCAAATAAAACTAATAATAAAATAAACTACATCCTATGGACTAGTTCTTGTACTAGAATCTTAACATTCTTTGGATAAATAAAAATTTTAGAGCTAATCGAACAATCATTATAAGATTTTCAGCAAATTTTCTATGTCATTTTTCAAATAAAAGACCATAATTTAAAAAATATTGTTACAATATGCATTATTCTAGTACATTCACTAGAAAAACATTTGAAGAAAGTGTTCACAAAATTTCAGAACAATCGAATGATAATATCTTGAGTTATCGTGTTTGAAGTTTGAAAAATATGCATAAAATCTAATTTTGAGAAAAATCAAATTTTAGTTTTTCCACGCGTTCAAATTAAGGATCTAAACTTTAAAAAAAATTCCTAAAAATATACTGACGTCATATTAACTTGAAAAAATGCAGTTTAAAAGAATTTTTGATAGGTTTCGGTTAATTAAACTCCCACTTCTGGTTTTCGGTTTGTTATAAAACAATTAATATCTCATCTTCTAATTAACGTACCGACAAAAGTAAATATGTTTTAGAAAGGTAAATGAATGAACTATCGAAAACATCAAAAATTAAAAAAATTGGAACTTTGGTCGAAAATCGACTTTTCAACGTGTTAGGATCAAAGCCTGGCAATTACGCAACACTAATTATGTTACATATATTTTTGATTCCTATTGATGTGGTACAAAATTTGAAAAGGTCGAGAACCCCTGCTCTGGCCCTGCATTGCGGGGCGACTCCATCTTTTCCACTAAAGCGATGAAGAAGAAGGAAAAGTGAAGAAGAGCTCTAACGGTGACAGTTAAGAGGTAGCGAGTTTTTGAAGTAGGTTTGTGGAACGGGATAAAACAAACAGAAAAAAAGAAAGAAAAAAAACTCAGTTGTTGCATTCAACGTGATCACTCAACTTTCAAACAATGAAGAGCCACAGGCAGATGTTAGAGGGTCAGATGATTGAGAAACGATCGGCATTTGTTTTCATGTTTGCTGACGCTGGGTGGGAAAATAAATTTTAGGAGAAAGCACAGATGGATTTTCTCGAGGTCGGAGCGAGAGAGAAAATAAATTAATATATTCCTATAAAAATAATGCCCTTCACTTGTAAGCTGTATTTTGAAAGCAAAGTTTGTCCTATTCAGCTATGCGAAATAATAATCAACACTTTTCCACAGTTGTCAAACATTCGAAAAAGACCTTCCATTAAAATGATGGAGGAATAATTCATATTCAGAGGAAAATTAAATATTTCCTTCAAGTAAACGATGAATATGAAAGCTTTCCTTTTGCGTAATATCTTTTACTTGCTCTTTTCTTTAACTCGTATAGATAGCTAACCTATTAAATTAAATTCAGTTGAAGAACTGAAAATATCTATTAAATAATTTAAGCAACATGCTCGCTACAATCGAAAATCAACGCCACTTCGTTCACTTTTAAAGGCCTTTAAATTTCAGTAAGAAGGAAAATAAAGAATAGTAGAAATTAATTCATAGTTGTTCTTTTTTGCAAGAAGAATTTTTAGAAAAAAAAAATGAGATGAATTTCAAGCATTTCCCACTAGTTATCATAACCTATCTAATGAAACTTGAAAATGTCGTTTCTCAAAAGAAGAGTTTCTGTTACTAATAGATGTTACTTTTAGATTCAATTATTCTTATAACACCAAAAACAATATAAATCATTTAATAAAAAAATGAGTCTGTGAGGAAAAGGTTGAAATACAATTAATTTTTTTAGATTTACAATGCAAATAATAACAATTATTACAACACTTTTAAGAAATCCACTAATTACAAATTTTTATGCTTTTTCAAAAACAAATCATCAAATAAACCGACTTCACGGAATATTCACGGATTTCGTGGATGCTGGTAGAGGAAATATCAATTTTTTTATATCTTGCTTATTTTTGATATAAAATAAGAGTTTTTGAAGGGTGTAGAGTTGTATTTGACTGATGAATAATCCATCAACGATGAATGCTCTTTTCGTGGATTGTCGTAGGAATGTAAATCAAGGATTTCCCTCAAATGACCAAATTGTTAAAAAAATTTACGAGAGTATTTTAGCAGCAGCGTAGCTTTTACTAATCAGTTCGTATAAAACGGATAAAATTGTGGCGAGATAACTCGTAGATTTTATGACTTTCATGTTCATTCAATATGCTTTCTAGCAGTGCTCTTTGTTTTTCAAAAATTCGATACATACAGTTCCTCCTATTTCGTATTCCCCTCATAAGGCACCGTTCGACTTTTCCTTACGTACACGCTGCCGTTCTCGTCGCCGTCTGTCAACAGACGCAACGAAAGAGTAACATTCACAACAAGTGCACGACCTCAAAAACGCGTTTTGGGGGTTTGAAAAGAAAACCAGCGGGACTGGTCTCCCCTAAACTTTCTCGTATACTTCTCGAAAAAGGTGCTGTTTCCCCTCCCCCCGCGTGGATAAAAAAATTCGAACCTATTGTAACCCAGGATCCAATGACTATCAGAAAATATTTAGGTAAAAAATCAAATTCGAAGAGATGCGTTCCGATTAAATGAATACCGATTTCTACTCTTTCTTGGCTCAAGGACAATCCTTCCGCGCGCATAGATTGCTACCAAGTACGCATGCGCATGGAGAATCGGATGAAAAAAAGCGCCAAGCAGGAGTCAATAAATATCGTGCACAGAAGATTGCGTTCGCGTGGAGATAGCGGATTCGTTGGAGATGTGCTTATACAGACCGACAGACAGTCAATCTTTTGACGGAATTTGCCCAAAATTTTATACGACCTACATTCATGACGATAAAACTGTGTGTGAAATTTTATCCATCTAGCTTTTCAAATTTTTGAATTATAGCGTTCGCATGACCGCGGACAAACAGACAGACAGACTTCCCGCTGACGGATTTTGTCCAGAATTTGATAGAAACCTACAAATTATGTTTAAAGACTACATTCCAAATTTCATCCCTTTATCTCTAATAGTTTTCGAGTTATCGTGTTCACAGACAGTCATAATTCCCAAATTGTGTTTTTCGGACTCGGGGAGGTCTAAAACGCGGAGATTCGTCAAAATCTCGAGTTGGAATTTTTTGACGATTACAATACTTTCTCTTTGTACACTTCGTATACGAGAAAGTAAAAATAAACAATGGCAAGAGAGCATGTCAGCTGGAGAGATACGATTTTTAATGAATGTAGGGAATATTGTCGGTTATTGAATTATTTCATGGACTTATTAACGAATCGCCACAAGGTATTTCCGTCCATCGGACCAGACCAGACAAACGCACGCTAGAAGATGCTGCGTATTTCATTAGAGAAACTGCACGATTGACCGAATGTCGCTTTCCCGAGCTACAGCTGATTTCGGCGTCTTCAGATTCGAAAGACAAACGGGCAATGAAAACGCTTTTCACTTACTTCAAGCTCCCGATATCGCTCCATCTGCGGGCGATGGCCGTCATGTTGGAGGTGGGAAAGCGGCTCCAGCAAAAATCCCGCTCCGTAAGCCGTGCGCTGCCGAGAACGCTAGAAAGCGGACTGACACACTTCTTCCACCGCTCGGCGCGAAGCGGAAGCAGAACGCTCTTCCGGTCAGGTAAGGAAGAAGCACGCTGCTTTCTGGCTTACGGCGAAGCTCTTTGACCAATCCTTTTTTCATACTTCGATTGAGAAAATGTTTATAGCGTGATGCAAAAAATCGTTCAAAGCGCTCCACAGGGCAGATTGTTGGGCTCCACCTTCTTTTCATTTTGCGTATCCCTCGATTAGTCCTTTTATTTTTGAGTACCACTTGTGGTACACCATCCCTCCAGCGACAACTCAGCGCAATTTTTTTTTATTAATAACGCCAAGGGCTTAGGTTAGCTTAAGAGTCAAACCACTCTAATGAATTTAATAAAATTTATAGGATTGATTTTTGATTTTACATTTTATTCCCTTTTTACTTTCTCGTATACGAAGTACACAAAGAGAAAGTATTGTAATCGTCAAAAAATTCGAACTAGAGATATTGACGAAACTCCACGTTTTAGACCTCCCTGAGTCCGAAAATCACAATTTGGGAATTATGTCTGTCTGTGAACACGATAACTCGAAAACTGCTAGAGCTACGGGGATGAAATTTGGTATATGGTCTTTAAACATAATTTGTAGGTTTCTATCAAATTTTGGACAAAATTCGTCAAAGGGAAGTCTGTCTATCTGTATGTCCGCGGTCGTGTGAACGCTATAACTCAAAACCTTGAATAGCTAGATGGATAAAATTTCGTACACGGTTTTATCGTCACGAATGTAGGTCCGTGTAAAATTTTGGGCCAAATCCGTCAAAGGGTTGACTGTCTGTCGGTCTGTATAATTTACCATTGAAACCAATCCGTTATCTCCACGCGCATGCGTACTTGAAGCAGTCTTCTGTGCAGGCGAAAGGAGCGAATTAGGTCAGTTTGTCCAAGAGTGAAACCTAGCAGTGTGCGATAGATATGCGTTTTAATCGGCAGGCATCGCTTTGAATTGGATTCTTTGCCTAGATATTTTTCAATCACTATAATGAAAAACCTTCTGATAGTCATTGGATTCTGGATAACAGTAGGTTCGAATTTTTTTAGCCACGCGGGGGAAGGAGAAACGGCATCTTTTTTGGGGAAGTATACGAGAAAGTTTAGGGGAGAACATTCTCTCTGGTTTGAAATAGTATTAGTTCGAGTCGAAACAAATGAAGACAGAATTTTAATAATTTTGCATTAACTTATGTTGAGAGTGAACGATGGCTCTATTACTAAATATTACCCTATTTCTTCCTTTTTCTTATTTCGGGAATAGGCTTTCGGAGTTGCACAATTTTCACTTTCATTCAATTCCTACTATTAGTTCACACTCTCCCTATATTTATTCCCTATATTTTCTCCCTATATTTATATATCTTGTTCAAATTTTCAGTCGTTGATAAAATGCTTTTTATTCATCCACTCAAGTTCAAATACATTTTTTAAAACTTGTTTCAATTCCTACTATTAGTTCACACTCTCCCTATATATATTTATCTTGTTCAAATTTTCAATCGTTGATAAAATGCTTTTTATTCATCCACTAAAGTTTTAATACATTTTTTAAAACTTGTAGTGGATGACAAATGATGTTAATACAGTTTTTTCAAATATTAATTCATAAATTAAATTAAATTAATTAATTTTATTTATTAGAGCCTCGCACAGGCTACGATCATGGTGTAGGGATAAGAAATGAGAAACGGGACTCGGTGGCGCAACGGTAGCGCGTCTGACTCCAGATCAGAAGGCTGCGTGTTCAAATCACGTCCGGGTCAATAGATTTACTTAAGACATATCACTTTTGCACTTAATTTATATTCTGAAAAATATCTCTTGTTGGCAATTGCATCCAAAAATGTTTAGTTCCCCGTTTGAATGGATAAACTTAGGTCTAGTTTTTTCTTTCAATTCCTACTATTAGTTCACCTATATATATTTATATATCTTGTTCAAGTTTTCAATCGTTAATAAAATGCTTTTTATTCATCCACTCAAGTTCAAATACATTTTTTAAAACTTGTAGTGGATGACACTTGATGTTAATACAGTTTTTTCAAATAGTAATTCATTAATTAAATTTAGTTCTATATGGGAGAAAAAAATTTCTAAAATAAAATTTTTCTTTGTTGACCTAAGTAGGAATTGACTTAAAATTTTTTTTTATATTACTTGTTTTTTAATCGAACCTGAGAAAACGAAATTCTAGAATATTCCTATGTTTTGTGTTTTCCGCCATTACCAACATTACTTTCGCGTATTCCCATGGGTACACGTACCACAGGTTAGGAACCTCTGCAGTAAACCCTTGAAGAACGTGGATGTGCAGAACGCGATTTCGCACACACGCGTTATCTTAATTGTTTCTTTCCATTGAATTATTCGAACGCAAGAAACGCGGTACTCCGCAAAGCGTTGACAGAAGTCGCCAACACTTTGAAAGGATTTCCGCCGATTGGAAAGGAAGCCAAGTCGCACAAATTGCAAAAGCAATTGGCGACGAAGGATTGTCAGATGTGGAAGTCAAAGAATTAATCGAGAAATTAAGGGGTCTATTCTGGTACCCTCGGTTGGGTTGGGAGACGTCACTTTTCCCGTTGTTAACGTGCGGCAAAAGCGGGACTTGTCTCCCCAACCGGGTGTACCAGAATAGACCCGGAAGAAGCGAAAGATCTTGTGACACCAGCCGACAGTGGAAGCGGAGATAGAGAAGAACGCAAAACGCCTTCCACTTACGAGAAGTTGGAAGAATTGTTTAAAAGGCACTGTCTGATTTTGCAATAGAGAGTGACCCAAACAGAGGAAGAAAGAGGACACTTTGCGGGAGACATTAAAAAACTCTGTGCTTCTTAAGGTGAAATTTTAATTGCTTCAATTGTTGTCCCAAGCAAAAATTACCAGCTTTAAAAAAATCACTGTATTGTGACTTCGAGGGCGCGCAGTAATAAAAATCCTTTCAATTAACATTTGTTTCATTTTTCCTTTACAATATGTTTGCTTAAACTGCTGTACATACTTTCTTAATTTGAACTAAACCTACCTAATACAGGGTGATTATAAAATCTTCGCCGATATATGACTCCCCACCCCCTAGCGACCATACAGTTATAGGGAGCGGAATAAAATTTTGGGTGAAGGTATTGTACGGTTTGCGCTCAAGAACGATTTGCAAAACAATAGTCCAGCTCTCACAGTTAAGGTTACAGTGACAAAATTTCGAAATTTTCAAATGGCAAGACCTACATTTTTTAGACGGAAGCGTGATCCTCATAGTAAAAAACTTAAAACGGAGTTGGAACGGTATTTTTAGGGCAAAAAAACGGTGGTGTTAAGCACAGACAAAAAAAAAAGCTTTTCTAGCTATTATTTACTATTGGTTATTTTCGCTTCCCCCAGGATATTATTATATCTATGTATACCCCCTTAACAAAGTAGTTAAGGGGGAAGGGTGTAGACACTCCAGGAATCAGTTTGGGGAACGCCGCGAAGCCAAAATGGCAGTGCTTCTATTTCATCGTTTGCTTAGCGGTATTTACCTTTTCTGCGTCAATGGAGAAGGAGTACCCTGTTTCGAGACTACTCTTGAGACCAGACCTCGTCAAAGCGAATCATCGCGGGATGAAGGGGTCAATTCTGGTACCCCCGGTTGGGTTCCGCACGTTAACAACGGAACCCAACCCAACCGGGGGTACCAGAATAGACCCCTAAATCATACGTAGGGGTTCAAACGTCCTCCCGCTGATGTGGTGCGAAAGTCTGGAGAGGGTTTGGCAGCTCAGGTGTCGTCTTCGTCATCTGTCCGCGGTTCAGAATGACGAGTTCCGTCCCAAAATACCCCTCGTGTTGCTTCAGAAAGGGCCGTTAATGTAACTAAACTAACTCCATCATAGAAATTTGTCAGTTGACTCTCGCGACCCATTAGTAAGATGGAAGAAGAAATATTATGAAAAGGGGAGATTCAGTCGTTTAAGTGTCTGCTTGAAGCTATTCAGGAACTGGTGGGAAAAGGAGTTGTTTCTTTCGGATGGCGAGGGTAGACAGAGAAAGTCAATAGGACGATATTGATTTGCTCTACAGAACATCGCGTGTCATGTTTCGGATGAACGTGCGTTGTGACTAGGGTTGCCATACGTCCCGTATATACGGGACTGTCACCGTATTTCGCTGCTCAGTCCTGTATTACTATTTGTCCCGTTTTCTAGATATTGGCAACACTGACATTATATTCAACCAGTTTGTATATCTAAAAGATTATTTAGAGAAAAATAATGGAGAAATAGCTGAAATTGTTTGTAGATACAAGTATATTGATCAGAAATCAGGTATGATAAAGCTATCTGAATGCATATTTGCTATTTGTCCCCTTTTCTCGATATTGACAACACTGGCATTCTGTTCAACGAGTTTGTATATCTAAAAGAGTATTTAGAGAAAAATAATGGAGAAGTAGATGAAGCTGTTTGTAGATACAAAGTATATCGATCAGAAATCAGGTCTGATAAAGCTATCTGAATGCATATTTGCTATTTGTCCCTCTTTCTCGATATTGGCAACGCTGATATTCTGTTCAACCAGTTTGTATATCTAAAAGATTATTTAGAGAAAAATAATGGAGAAATCGATGAAGTTGTTTGTAGATACAAAGTATATTGATCAGAAATCAGGTCTGATAAAGCTTATCTGAATGCATATTTCACATTCCAGCCCACAATGTGAATGTGGGGATAATATTTTCCCTAATGTCAACTCAATGGTCGGATGAAAAAAATAGGTTGTCAGTTTAGACAACTGAAGCAATTTTGATTTGTCATTATAATTATAAAATGACTCGCGCCCAATTTTATAACTATGTGAAAGAAGAAAATGATATTATTAGGAAAATAAAATCAACTTTAAATTATGACTGAGCTAAAAAAGATTGACCTTGCATTTTTTTCTTATTCTACGTGTTCATTCTATTAGATTGCCTAAACTTTATTGACTTTTTATCAGAGTAAGATAAGCCATTACCTACCCAATTTTTTCATGTTTTATTTACTTAGTACCAAAACGTCCCGTATCATTGCAATCAATGTCCATTATCATTGCAATTATGGCAACCCTAGTTATGACCTATTCCGCTCATCGTTCTCGTTTGGCAACACACCTCTAGCCACAGATACCAACAGACTCAGAGAACTCGGTAAATGGTTGTGCCGAATCACACTGAACACAGGCAACAGTTTCTCCTTCACCAACTGCATCGTGCACCGTAATTTCTTCAATAGTCGGGCGCTAAATATCCGCTTACGCGAAACCGACCCTCGTCACAGTTGAACGCTTCGTCGCGCTTACTTTCGACATCTTCACTCACTTTCGACATTTATTGTCCTCTTTTCTGCAAACGACAATTTTAACTGGTGCGAACACAGCGGTAGAAGCTCCAGCATTCATTAACAATTGAAAAGGCAGTTTTCCTGCTAATTTTATAAATTTTTTAAAAAGAAATTCATTTAAATTTACAATTAATTCAATTGTCAACACATTTTTCGTGGCCAGTAGGGTGTGGTTAGACATTAACCCTTTCCGAGGCCGTGGGAATATTCTTCTCGCCAAATTCATCCATTTTTAAATGCATTTTTTAAGGTTAGCGTAGGTTCTCGCGAAATTTTTCGTTGAAACAAAAACCTGGATGTTCTCATTTCCTATCTCAAACCATAACGAAGTGTCTTGACTTAGTAATTAATCATTAATTAATAAAATTAATTAGCAAGAAATAATGTTATTCAGTAAGCTAAATAAATTTCTTTTTTTAAATTAATCTCAAAAACGAAGTGTCTTGACTTGGTAATTAATCACTAATTAATAAAATTAATTAGCAAGAAATAATGTCATTCAGTAAGCTAAATAAATTTCTTTTTTTAAATTAATCTCAAAAACGAAGTGTCTTGACTTGGTAATTAATCATTAATTAATAAAATTAATCAGCAAAAAATAATGTCATCCAATAAGCAAAATGAATTTCTTTTCTTACATTAATCTCAATATCAAGTTATTTTACCATACCACTACTAGAAAAAAATGGCATTATAAAGGGTTAAATCGTATGTGAAGTATACTTCTAATTGCATAGTGTGCCCAGCAATATGATATATAGAAGAAACATTTAAACAAATTATATATTTAAACAAAATTTTAAAAAAATATACAAAAGAAGAATGGTAAAGATTTTAACATTTTTTTTGTTTGTTTGTGTGTACAGGATTTTCCTGATTAAGTTCCATGGAATTTTCGAAACGCAGGTTAAAATGCAGTAGCCACGGCACGCTTCAGAAACCAAGGACATTCACCTGGCGTTTTGTTGCTGAGTATATTAAAGAAATTTCATCAGCACCAATAAAACTACATTTCAAAAAAATGCGTATACGCTTTCAATAAGCGTTACATAAACAGCTAATAAAAATGCACCAAAGTTTCATAACTCAAATTAACAGATGCAAATGTATACTCTTATCAGGGGTGGATTTCCCATAGGGATATGCAACAGTCAGAGTGGGCGTTTATACCGAAGAAATAACAATCAAACATTTACAAAATTTTCAAAACGATTTTATAACGATAAAATGATGTTTTCTAACTTTACATCCATACACATTAAATAAAGAGAGCGGTCCGTTAACGATGCCATCTCTAAAGCTTTGAGCTGTCTTGCGCAGGCGTGGGAAAAATGCATTTGCTTTGTCTCTCTCACCCCACTCAGAGTGAAACGCAGAAAAAAAGAAAATTCCAGATTTTGTTCAACAACAGTAATTCCAAGAGAACACTCGAATCGCTTGACTTCTATATACGTCGGTGGTTCGAAAAGTAAGTGGACATGGGCTCTCACGGGTGTCAAAATCCCCGTGCGAATTAAATTTCATGTCTAAATAGAATGGTTTTGTGTCCGATGCGCACATCATTAACTAGTGGAATTTGCGCACACATTGTAGGTTTACTGGATCGCAATTACCTTTGGTAGGAAAACTTGGCGAACAACTAGAGGGGCAATACATACTTAAGAGAGTGATTAATGTGTGAGGGTTCTTTTCTATGAGATAATCACCATTTTCACAAGGGAAAATTGATAATTACATTATTCATGTATTTTCAATTTATTTAATATAACGATTTATTTATATGGATTATTTATTGTTTAATTTAAATTATATCTGTATTAGTCACTTGTTTGAAAATAACACTTATTAAGGTCCTTAGCATTTTCCCACGGAAGCATCGTTGTGTTATCAGGGGCACGAAGTGTCATTCTTCTACTGACATTGATTGATTGCCATATGTCCAAGGTTTTCAATGTGCCAAAGCCAAGCCAAATCATATAGACATCGATAAAGTTTACAATACTGCAACCTTTCCGCACTTTGCTTCTGCGCAAAGAACACTACTTTGTGACTTATCGCAAATGCGACTGTGCGCAAGTTCCACAATACCAACGCAAGTTCCACAATACCAACGCAAGTTCCACAGTACCAATAGAATAACGGTAGGTTGAGTAGTTGTGCCGTAGCGCACGGAAATCTCTGTTATAAGGTGGCAGCGATTTAAGTGCGAAGTGTAATAAAACCTTTGCGCTTAAAGAAAACATCCCCAGCTGAAATTCATCGCCAACTAGTGGAAATTTACGAAGCGAGTGTGGAAACTCGATTTTCTTTCACGAAAACAGGTGTGCAGAACTGTCCAGCACGTCCACCAGAGAGACATTGGAACACCTTTCCTAGAGCCCGGATCTCGCACCAAGTGATTTTCATGTCTTCAGAGCGCTGAAGAAGCACCTGGCAGGTCGCCATTTCAAAACCGATGCCGAAGTTGAGGAAGCCATCGTTAAGTGGCTCCGAGACCTGTATCCTGATTTCGTTTAAGCCGGTTTCGATAGATTGGTGTACCGATGGCACAAATGCTTCAACAACCATGATGACTATGTAGAAAAGTAATATGTACCAGTGCCTTTCTACCTTTGTCTATCTCTTTGATTTCGTGAATAAACCTTTTCTCTCAGAGGATTTGTTACCTTACCTTTTGAACCAACTACGTACTTATTGATAAGTGGGTACATAAAATATATCGTTACTACTTTTATATGCTGTTCCGTCTTAGTATGTCCGAAAACCATAAACAGAAAAACTGACACGATGGGAGTGAAATTTATTATAAAATGAACCATGCGTAATTATGGCTTGCTTATACAATATCATTTAATGAGATTTAATACAAGTTTGATACAAAATGCAAAAGACTTTTGTAGTCGTTTTTCGTATCTAATGATATCGGTTTAATCAAGTTTCATCTAATAAGTAATAAATTAAAATAATAAGTAAAATATCTAATGATATCAGATCCATCAGTTTAACATTTGATAGATCAGGAATGAAAATGAAAATTCCCAAACTATTTTTTGAGTGGGAGGGGGGGCATAGAATTAGGTGCTTCACATAGGGCGGAAAAATGTGTAAATCCGACCTTGAATCTTATCAGCTATCAGAAATTTCGTAATACTAATCAATTAATACAATAATTTTCATTTTTTTACATTAAAACAAAACTTCTTCATAAATACTCATTTTCAATCAATAATTCTAATTGCAGTTATTCTGCGACTGATAATCCTCATTTGGCAGTTGAACTCATTGCCAACTTATTATTATGTGAGATAGCTTTTTTCTTTGAGATAACAACGCATGAAGAACGGCAAGTAGTTTAGAGTTATAAAACGGTTCTGTGTCCGATGCGCATAGGCGCATTTCCGCACATCATTAACTAGTGGAATTTGCGCACACATTGTAGGTTTACTGGATCCTAATTACCTTTGGCAGGAAATTTTGGCGAAAAACTAGAGGAACAATAGAGAATGCATACTTAAGAGAGTGATGGTTCTTTTCTGAGATAATCATCACTTTCCCAAGAGAAAATTGATAATTACATTATTCATGTATTTTCAATTTAACATAACGATTAATTTATATGGATTATTTATTGTTTAATTTAAATTATATCTGTAATAGTCACTTGTTTAAAAATAAGTTATTAAGGTCCTTAACACTTTCCCAGGGAAGCATCGTTGTGTTATCAGGGGCACGAAGTGTCATTCTCCTACTGACATTGATCGATTGCCATATGTCAAAGGTTTTCAATGCGCCAAAGCTAAGTCGAATCATATAGACATCGATAAAGTTTACAATATTGCAACCTTTCCAACGCTTGTGCGCAAAGAACACTACTTAATGACTTATCGCAAATGCGACTGTGCGCAAGTTCCACAATACCTATAAAACAAGGAGCTTGAAAAAACAACCTGGAGCGACCGGATATTTGAGACCACTCATTAGTTTTCTGGATCATTCGGGATATTTTTGGTATTTTTAATGCGACCGAGGATGGTAGTGACAATTTATGAGACTATTTTTAAAAGAAAGAAAATCTTCAATGTCTTGGAAACTTGTCTCATGAAACGGGTGACATTTTTCTGAAATTGATTGTCATTCAGTTAAAAAGGAATTTCATCTGTTCCAAAAAAGATTTTAAGGACTGTAGGACCTTCAGCAATAAAAAGGCAACTCGAAAGTATTGAAAGTACGACTATTTGTTGCGTAACAAAAAGCTAAAGGATTTCGTGAGGCAAGTTTCCTTCTCAAACGTGAATTTTAAGCAAAAAGTATTCAAGAAGTAAACCAATTCTGTATATGTTCCCAAACACAGATTTCCCTTTCGTGCAGGATTCTAAAAAAACTAGGCAACCCATGCAAACAAATGTTATGAAAATTCATTCCGGAATTAAACAGCTGGAAATCGACACAGATCGAATCTTTTCCCCCTCGCAGCACCGTGGACAAAATTTGAATTTCAGATTATTTTTTTTCAAAAGTTATATTTGCGAAATTCAATTTCTTTCTTTACTTTTACTCCTTTTCCCACACTTAGTTTATTATCAGACGCATTTTAAACAACTCCTATTCTAATTTCATTTCTGTTACTTAGAAGTGTTCTGAATTAAAAAAAGCAAAAGCAGTTTTTAAAACATGCACATTTATTAGTTAGAATTTTTTTATTTTAATTATTTTCTAATTTTTAGTCTTTAATTTATAATTATAAACAAAATGAATTATGTATTAACGACTAAGAAGTAAAAAAATAATTGTAATCAATTTTTTTCTCAAATTTATTACAAGGTGGCGCCACTTGTATGGAATAAATTTAATTTAATTAATCGATTAACTGATAATTAAGCTCTAAAAATATTAAAATAATGTACTGTCATCTAGAACTCGCAAGTGTCCAAAATAATTAAATGGAAACTACCAGTGAATGATGTTTTATCCGTTGTTACAGTATTTATAAATAACGTACAATATCTGCAAAGAACGTTTTATCCGTATGTACAGTTCCTGCAAATAACGCTATCCAAAAAATCATCAAAAAGAATGTCGGACATCCAACTAGGTAACTGAGGTGGTGATCATCGCAATACATCATTGCTTTGCAGGGACCCATTGAACTGCGTATACGATGTCTATTTGATGCATTTTACAAAAATCAAACGTATTGTTGAAATAAAATCTATTATAGACAGGCGTAGATTCGAGTTCGGAATCTTCATAGACGGACTCTTTAATGCTCTTATATGGAGAGTTCAGTGTTAACGTGACACAAGTCCATTAGATTCATTTCTAAGAAAACAGATCTCGAAGTTGATGAGCTGCATTTAAAATAGCAGTGGACTTTTAACTGTTTTTGCTGCCTGGTGGATACAAATTGAACTACGGACTCAAATCGTTATTACACGGAAAATGTTACATTTCTACTCTACTCTGGCAGTGTTAGTGCAAAGCACGGAGTTTATTTATTTTGACTCTGAATCCTCCATATATCTGACGCATTTTATAAGAATTAAACGCATTGTTAAAAAAAATCACAGAGAAGCAGAGTTTCGAGAGCAGCAGAATCTCCACACAGTGGCGAATCTAGGAATCGGGTCTGGGGGGGGGGGGGGGCTGGGGACATAAAAATTTTGTATTGTCGTGACGAATGTCAAACCTCAAGGCTAAAGTAAACCAAAACTGTTTAACTTTACAGACTTTACTCACCTGACAATAAGAATCATAAAGAACAATACAATACTTTCTATAATTTGATAAAAACTACAATGAAATAACTAGCCAAAAAATGTCTTCGACCGCGTCAAAGCTACAAGCACAAGTGGAATGACTACAAAAGTAGGACAATTTTCGAGCTTGCCAAGCCAGAAAGCAATGTTGAAACGTTTTTATTATTTTTTTAAAGAGATAAATTAAGAAAAAACAGTTGTAATGATTTTAAATAATATCAAGAATTCTGGCTTGGCTCTGAGGGGGGGGGGGTTGTCCCGTACCCCCCCCCCCGGATTCGCCACTGTCCACAGATATTCGATGCGATCTTGAAAATTGAAGCCAAATTGATTATTAGGGATGTAACGAATAGCGATTTGGCTGAATCTCAACTTTAAAAAACATTTCACTTTTGATTGTAAATAAAATATTTTTCAAATTTTAAATAAAAAAATTAAATATAAATAAAATTCATTATTTGTTATTTGCACATCTAAAAAATGTTAACATCTTGGTGCGTTTTTGTAATATTTTAAACTATTTTAATTTCAATAATACGAAATGAGAAAGACTTTTTATTTTAGGATTGCTTCAAAGAAATAAGGGTGATCATTGTAGAACATGAAAATGACAAACACAGAAGAAAATTAAGCGGATAAATTAAAATTGTTAGGAGTACATTGTTATTTGGATAAAGAATGTCTAATAGCTGGGATCGAGTGTCTACTTAATGGATGGAAAAATGACTAAAATTTGCAAATTACGCAAGAAAATATATTTCAGCTCCTGCGAGCACAATACATAGTGAACATTTCAAAGGGTGCGATTGGAAAAAGGGTCCACTGGAATATTAACTTTTTTCCAAAAACCCAATTACTTATTTTCTGAATCTAGTATATATAAGAAACCAAACGGAACATACTTTTTCCTAAAAATGCTGATAATTTATTGTCCTTGTATCATAATTTCAGGCTTTACAACAATGATAAATGATATGCAACATATTTAAATACATTAATTTTTTTTGATAATAAATGTACTGAAATGTAATATTGCAAAATATTCTTTGTTAAATATATATAGAAAAGCCCATTTTTTAAAAAAATATTATCCGGAAATTATTCGGTCGAATATCTGTTTAGTATTCGGCAAAAGGGCCAAATACCGAATAGTCGTTACATCCCTACTGTTTATCGTACCGATCAGCAAAAGAATGCTCATGCTTTGAACTTACACACTCCGAATAAGCATTTCTCATTATGCTACAATATTGTATATTGTGTAATCACACAGAGTGCAAAAACTGCAACCACCTTTGAAACATTCGCATTCTTTTAATTTGAATAAATACTTTTGAACAAAAGAACCCAAATTTAAACAAATAGTTCTAAAAACAAAGTTACGGTTTTAAACATCTGCGTGAAGTCATAAACGGCGCGAAGTCATTCTGAAATCGAAAAATCTCACCGGATGCGTTTCGTAGAAGAACAAAAACTTTTGAACAAAAGAATACAGATTTAAGCAAATAGT
>BGPR01008399.1:0-40595 GCA_013235015.1 Araneus ventricosus | reverse complement strand
TCGTAGGAGAATAAAAACTTTTGAACAAAAGAATCCAAATTTAAGCAAATAGTTCTAAAAACAAAGTTACGGTTTTAAACATGTGCGCGAAGTCAATCAGAAATGGAAAAATCTCACCGTTTCGTGGAGGGCCCTCTCCTGGCAGCCGAGTTGAAAGGATTGACTCTCGGAGAAGAGATGAAAGAAATAGCTCCTCACTTTCCTCGTGCGTCAAACGCTGCCTCAGTGTCAGCTGAGCGAACTTTTCCGGGGCTCCTTCCCTAGCATGCAATGTCACGATCACCACTGTTTCAGTACAACAGGTTTTTTTCCCCACCCAAAACCCCTTTCTTCGTTTATTACTTTTTCATCCACTTAAATTAGAAATTAAGACAGAAAAATGGAGAATTAATGAATTACAAATGCAAAAAAACTACAAAAAAGTTCCAGTTCTCCCCCCTAATTACACACTTAAATTAGAAATTAGACAGAAAAATGGAGAAATAATGAATAACAAATGCAAAAATCTACAAAAGAGTTCCAGTTCCACAAATTTTAAGGAATATCTTGACATAGATGGTCAGTAGGGGCCCGTGGCGCCTAAGTCGGGGTGGCGCCAAAATGGGAGTATGAAGGGGAAAAAATATTTTAATAAATTTGAGAAATAAATAATATATATATATATATATATATATATATATATATATATATATATATATTAAATTCGTTAGTTTCAATAAGACTCCTACATAATCTTCAACACAGCTGAAGTTTACAAATCCTCTCACTATAATATTATTAACTCATATTCATAGAAGAAACAAATATTTCTAAGTAAAAGTTTGTTTGGCATTTAGAATACAAGCATTATAGAATTTCAAAAAATACGTTGGTTGAAGAGGGCGCCATGTTGTTGCTTTGGCAATGGGCACCTATTACTGTTTTGTATCTAATTGCAGTATGCAATTCTGTAATGTTTTGAGTGTAAAGCGAATTCAAAAATCACTTTGTAGGCTACACTCATGTTCTTTATTAAAGTTAACCCTCCGTCCGGCTAGTTTGGGCGCCATAGACATAGGTAAACAATATCGTAAATAATATTGTTAATACCCATTAATTTTAGCATTCTAAAATTAATCACCGACTTTCTTGGGGAGGCTTTAAAAAGTGGAGACATAGTTGCAAAAAAGTCTCGCCTTCGCGATTATTACAGCACGAGTTTTTTGGATTTGCAATTTCAGAGACTTAGTTTAGTTATATTTACGTCCCGTTTTGAAGTACCGCGAAGGCTATTTTGGGACGGACCTCGTCATTTTGAACCGCGGTCAGATGAGAGGGGGGTGCGAGCACGGGACAGCGCCTGAGCTGGCACCCTCCTCTCCAAGCTTCCGTGATAAGTTTTCTTTGATTATTGTCACGTCTTCATAGTCATTTCTTCTCTTATTGAATTTCATAGTTTGAAAAAAAAATTAACGAATATTCAGTTGTTGCATCGACTAGTACAAATAAATTTTATTAGTCATAAATAAAGTCTGTTTCAACTCCAAAATCTGTCTGTTTGATTGGCTAGATTTTAAATTTTAGTCAGAAAATCATCATCTGGCACCAAGTGGTAAAAAAATAAGCGAATTTCAAGCAAGAAATAATTAAAAAAGACAAGCAAGAATAACTAAAAAAACATAAAAAATGATGCGTTAAGTTACTACTTTTTGAATGCTTTTAAATTTGCCAGAAGATCTGAGAATAATTTCTGTCTCTTTGGCGTATATTTTATATGTAATAGGAATAATAAGTATTTACTTTGCACATTAAAAATATCCCTGAAAATTTCCTCATCAACTTTCCTCGGATTCATTTACAGGAAAACATCAACAGTTACTCACGAAGAGATTCGTGCCAAATTCAACGATAAACAGTGGGTTTATGTCTTTCTTTTATTATTTTGCCTTTTTATTATTCGATTAATTTAAGTGTTTTCATAACCTGTATACAAACCTATGGAAATAACATCAAAGCTTCATCTAAAAATAAGAAGAGTGCATCTCTATTTCTTTATGACATCAAAATTATTGTTTACAGAAACGGCATTTGTTATAAGTTGTCAATCTTAACATTTTTTTTTCTAAGGTTGTTTCCAGAGTAAATGTGGTGGTCGAAAAGAAGTTGTTAGAAAACAAACGAAAACTTTCTTTTTTTTTCCAGAACTTTCATTTTTAAATTAAGATGATGAGCCAGTTTTCTCCTAAACTCTTTCCTAGTTTAAGATATTTTCTAGCGATAATAGTTTTATATAAAAATTGGCTTTTTAAAATGTTTATATATATATAAAGTTCCTTGGATTTGCTACAAAGTAATTCATATGCTGTTTACCCAAATATGAAATGTAAGGATGCTGTCTTCACGAGAAAAAATGAAGTAAAAATTGAAGAGATGGATAAAGAGAAATCATCTTAAAATACAAAATGTACGGATGCTGTGTTCACGAGAGAAAAGAAAACAAAAATTGAACAGATAGATAAAGAGAAATCATCTTAAAACAGTTTTTTCATCTCTTTTCTGTCTGAAAAACAACATTATCCTGAGTTACGTTCTTCTTTTATTTACAAAGACTAGCCGCCTTCGGCGACCAGCCTGCTCGCCGAGAATATAATTTCAATTGGAACTTGGATAATTTTTTATTCATATTTCGCTTAACAACGTAAGCAGATTGTTGTAGATATTTAACCCATGTTCTTTTTGCGGCCTTTCACCTGTTCTGTTCATCGTCTACATAAATGTCCCTAATGGAGTCAAATAACTGACCATATCATGTAGCATCTAATTACAAGTTGTCAGCGCCATCTTCACTTTCTTATTCCTCTTGCAAAATATGCATTTGATTTCAGCATTAAAAGGGCGCAGTCAACTTTATGGCCAGCGGCATGTTAGCTGGATTAAAACATGCTGAAAAAAGAACGGTACGTAATATCTCAGACCTTGGTGTGCCGATTCCAAAAAATTTTGATGAAAAAAATATGATAGCAAAATGTATTAGGATATTACTTCAACTTTCAACAATGAAAGAGAAATACGCAATTAAATATTTGTTTAAAAACGGTTTAAATTGCGTAAGACAACATAATTAATATCATTGAAAAGGTAATTTTTTTGCACTTTGAGATGGTGTAAAAACAATTTTTGTGCTGTAATATGTTTCAAAGTTATTAAGGAAAAAAGCTGAAATTTCTCTTAATTTTTAATTAATTAAAATTTCATGAAAAGGGCTCTGCGGTGCACATTCCCATCCTCCAAAGAATGTTTGTGCCAAATTTCGTAGCTCTAGATCCAGCGGTTAGTCCTAGCGCCAACACACACAGACACAAACATTCTCCTTTATTATTAGTAGAGATGGTTTTGAAATATTAAACTATAATAACTTTAATGAATGCATCCGCAAGAAAATTTTAAAAATTTAATCACCGCCCATATTTGGCAATAAATATTTGCTTGGTAACATGCACTAAAAATACTTCTTTTCTTCATTATTTCATTATCATTGGTGTAGGAAAACTCATCCGATATCAAAATAATCGATAATAATTTTGTGATGTAAAATAATAATAGTGTATCATATCGACATATAGTTGCAAAATTTCCTATCTCAATGATTTTACAGGCTGCCCACTTATATAAGGACCACCCCCTTTAACTTCAGAACGACCGCAGCTATAGTTACGAAAGTGGTGTCTAGATATAGTAAAACTACTATGCGCTACACACCACAAGAAAGCTTACGGCGCCATCTGGTGGAAAATTCCGGAGTTAGCGTTCCTATCTCGAAAATGGTGCAAGATAGCGGAAAAAGTCAATTACAAAGTTGTAGATCATTATCGATTTAGTGCGAAAAGACACCTTGGGGACACTAATAGGAAGAAAGGAACACTTAAAACACACCTTTAGTTGTCGGCAATTTTCAACACTGTTAGCGTGACGAAACATATTAAAAAGAGAAAACACAACTAGTTATCACCTAAGATACCTAGATTAGTTAGATAATACAATAATATAATAACTAAATAAATTTAGTTATTATATTATTGCAGTAAGGAGATTTTTAGTACTTCTCTTTCTGAGCATTTAGTAAAAAAATTTTTGAAACAGAGTTATCGAACAACAGGTGTCTTTTAGAAAGAGAATAATTCAGGTGCTTTTCTTGAATTTTAGGACAGCATCTACAAGATACTAAGGTAATGATACCATTAAAAAGATATCAGCAAAGAATCTAAAAATTAAATGCCAGGAAATAAATAATTATTATATTTATCAGTGAAGTAAGTTGAAAAAAGGAAATAAATCCACGAAAAACATTTTATTCTCCACTGACGCCTTTCTTACAAAAGCATCTCAATAATTCACCGCCAGCGGTTCGTACTAATGATATATTATTATTTCTACCAAATTTCAAAAACATATTTTTGTGTAGATATTGCGGACTCTGTTTTGAGATGTTTCCTTCGAGCATGATTGAGCATTATTATCTCTTATTGTTTGTCTCAATTGGCCGTTGTTGACAAACGTGTCATTGTGCAATCAAGCTTAGGCACTCCGAAGCATTTCTGATCATTTTCCTACTACAATAATCGGTTGTTCGATCTCTTGACAAATCTGTCATTGAAGACGAACAAATAATGTGCATGACCCGTGCAACAGAAATGCGAAAAATCGATGCGCGTTCTGCTTTTCGTACCACATCGCTTCTGCCATGGGTCGGCACCACGAGTACGCGGGTGAGAAGCCGTCGGATGAGTCAAGCGACCTCTCGCTTCTCTAGTGGGTATAGTAATGGTGGTGTGGTTGAGTTACCCCCACTCCGATGATGGGACGTACCTCTCGCGTGTGGGGTTGGGTCGTGGCTGGCGATGGCAACTAGGACTCCACTCGCAGTTCCTATCGTGACGACCTTCATTCAATTAAGTGAAATAATCTTGTCAAGTTCCTCCTGGAATTCGACTCCCTCATGAATGGTTCTCCGGGCTCACAATTCTCGATTTGGCTTCTCGTGAATTGTGCATTCATCCTGACCGGGTTTTGATCACGGTTTTCATTGTGTTCAACATATATTTTATTATTTTGCGATTTTTATAAATCAAAATTGTATAATGTGCTTCTTAAAATATCGAAGGATTTTTTTCTTTGTTGTTGTGAATAAAGTTCCACACATACCCCAGTTCGAGGGTATGTGGTGTAAGTAAGTCGCGAATGCCCGGATTTATGGATGCAAAAAGACACAGCAAGGATGAATGGATTTGGGCGGAGCGCGTGGACTCTGGGTCCTTAATCTCCGAGACTAACAGTTAGTTACCGATGGGCCTTGCTAGAAAAAACTGATATAAACATTAATAAAGTAGGTGCTGAAAAATAAGGGTGATGCAAAAAGAGCGAGAAACGATTTAGGAAACTGGATCTCTAGAAGTAATGGCAGAGATTGCTTTGAATAAAAAACTCAAATAAATGTCTTTAGAATTATCAGCATCTTAGCGAAGCCGTTTTGATATTTTTCAAAGGACACCGATCTCTGCTGGCACTGAACATATGCAGCACTTGGCAATAATATTACATTCATCGTTATAGTGAAAACTAACTATAATTCTTGCTTGAAGTCAATGGTGGGACAATAGAAACTGGCATTCAATGCGGTTGCAGAGAACAGAAAGTCCGACATTCAAGCATTAGGAAAATCCGTTTTTCGGGATGAATTTGTTGATTGATTTTTTTAGTTGAAATCAATATAAAACTAACTGGAGACTCGGAAAAACGAAGTAAATACACAAATCTTGATTTAAAGAAAAAAAAATTCTTTTTATCAATCTTTCTATTCTCCGCTTACAAGGTGTGTACAATAAATATTCTAGACAATTTCCATTTTAAAATGTTTAAAACATGTTTGGGTGCATTAACTGAATAAATTAATATCTTGTGTTCGGAAAATTTTTCAAGAATGTTTATGAAATTTACGACATTAAAAACTTCGATCTTAAATATTACTTAAAAAACTTTTTCCCTGAACTTGTTGAACTTCGACAGTAAAAAGTACCAATCACGAAAAAGGTACTACTTACGATTTTTAAAACATTTTTGCGTTTTGGCTGCTGAGAAAAAGGAAATACTTAATTGCACTTCAGCTTAAATAGTATACACTTAGTACATGGAAGTACAATTCGAATACTTTACACTATAAATCTGATACTTTACACTTGGTGCATGGAACTATAATTCGAAAATCTCTCATCTTTTGTGACTTGAATTCTAAAAAAAGTACTTAAAAAATTCTAATTTTTATCATTTTTTAAAATAATCTATATGTATAAAACGCTAACGTACGTGGCACAGAAAAGAGATTAATTTCTCTTTTGCCGATGGCAACTATCGGTTTGTTTACAAAACAAAACCGGTAGCCTCCTCCATGTTAGGCATAACTTCATAGTCATAGACTGTTACTATATTCCTTCTGGTATATAATAACTTTCCTCGGGAAACAAAAATGAGTTTAAGATGAAGAATTCGCAATATTTTTTACAATATAATGAAACTTTGTATGGAATGATTCAAAAATAATCAGTTAGAAATGAAGCAGATGGGCGTAGGTGAACCAGAGAACATCATCTAAATAGTTTAAGTAACAGAAGATAAAATCGTGCCAATTCACAAACGGAGGTGAACATCATGGAACTTACTATAGTGAACATTGTACATTGGCTACTTTTCCGTTATGTGCCCACCACTTGGCGCCTTTTTTGTCTTGGCGAATTTTATTGGAGTGCTGAATCGCCAATTTGGGTCTAGAAGTGTCAGAAAAATCATGGTATGCGTATAATCGAGCGCCGATGCTCTAAGCGGGATCAACTAGTTTAAATGAATTCTCTCACCATATCACTAATTCTGTCAGATAATCACGCGAATTGGGTAAGAGTAGCAACGTTCGGTTTGAAAGATGCAAAAAGAGGTCACAGACGCAACGATGCACACAAAATGAAAAGCAGCCGTTTTATAGTGGAAAGCAATTAATACAAATGGTAACATTTTTTTTTCTTGTGTAGGTCTTGTGATACGTTCAACGTTGAAATTTTTTCTTCGAGTTGAATAAATTTAATTCTGGCGGAAAAATTTCCTTTTCGTGCACTGTATTTGTTACGAGTGCATACTGTTTTTATCACAATGAATAAGGTTTCAAACATAATATTTACCACCCTTGAAAAAAAAAAGAACTAAAGAAAGCTCAAATATTTTTTTGGGGATAGAAACCTTGCTGAGTTCAAAAGCGCTGGTCTTTCCTCTCACTGACCTTGAAAGTTTATTCACTTCAGCGAAAGCAGATAATCCGGGAGATCTGGGGTTCACACGAAGTGCACCCAGGAGGTAAACTGACGTCTGGTCTTTCTGCATGCATCCACCCTGTTAAGTAATAGTAGTTGCGTGAACAGTGTTCCTCACGTAAAAATCAAACAAACTAAGATCTTCTCTTCATTGCAGTCTTTAAAAGTTTAGGCAGTTCTTTATTTCCGAATGCATATCGTTTACACAAGTCTCTGCTTTTTCAGCATTAACAAAATTACACTCGTGTCCAAAAATAATGCACCACTTTGAGGAGGCTACAAAATTGAACTTAATATGTATACTATGGTTTGCAATCAGTTGCTAAGAATCGTAGGACATACTATCATCGGAGCTCACATTTTGCAGTGAAGATTCCGTCCCGAGAGTAATTAGGGGACCGTTTACAAATTGATGAAGACGACAATTATTTTGGTCCACCCCGCTTCACAGAAAGCTGATAACGAGATAAAACTTCCAGCACTGGTTATGTTTGATGTGCATAATATTTACATGATTTTTTGTGAACGCAGCACAAATATTCGGGAAGATATAACGATTTTCTTAAAAACTCCCAAATTTTTCGCCTTTGTTTTGCTTATAACATGCAGAGTTTTCCACCAATTTGTACGAAACTTACAGAATACTTGACAATACGTAAAAGAAGCACTGTATCAAAATTTGAATTAAAAAATTTATTTGAATAATACGGGAAATATGAGCAGTTGTAGTAAATAATTTTTTACTGCGCATGCTCAAAACATAACGAAATTTTTTGTCATAACTTTAAAGTCAGATATATAGGCTAACTTATATAAAAAAAAATTCAGTTCTATATCATTAGTATTCAGAAAGATATCGGCATTTAAATTTGGTAAATTTCTGTACACTCTAAGAGAAGCTAAATGATGAGGGACCATGCACAAATTGATATTTTTAATTTGAATATTTGAATGGTTTGATTGAAATGTGTAAAGGTTACAAATATGCTAAATACCATGCGTACTTATAAATTTAGTACGTAATTTAGTAAAATAAGCACGCTAGTTTAAATTTATAAGTACGCGTGGGTTTTATTATGCACATCAAACATAACCATTGCTGAAAGTTTCATCTCGTTATAAGCTTTCTGTGAAACGGGGTGGACCAAAATAATTGTCGTTTTCATGAATTTGTAGGCGGTCCCCTAATTGCCCTCGGGACCGAATATTCACTCTAAAATGTGAGCTTCGAAGATAGTATGTCCCACGATTCTTAGCAACTGATTGCAAACCATAGTATGCATATTAAGTTCAGTTTCGTAGCATCCTCAAAATGGTGCATTTTTTTTGTTGGACACGAGTGTACAATTGAACATCTGCTTTCATCAGTATTAACAAAATTGCAATTATATGTTTGCTTTTATCAGTATTAGCAAAATTGCAATTATATGTTTGCTTCTATCAGTATTCACAAAATTGCGATTAAAAATCATTTGCTATCATCGGTATTTTTGTGGACATTAGGAATGGAATTCCGTTTGGCTGGAATCGATGAAAAAAGCTGAGCATGGCATGGAACGGAATCAAAACATTAAAATCCTTGCACACACGCCGTTTTCAGTGACTTCAGGGAGCATTCATTCCAAAATCGAACTAAGCGTTTGGTCTTGACTGCGCAACGAACAAATTCACACACAAACAGAATAAATGTCGAACAGTCGAGTTGAAACGCGCCGTCTTAAGAAATCCAGAGTAATCTGGCGCCCAAACAGAACCGTAACTAGGAATCTCAGAGCCTATGGGCTCAAGGAATAAAATCATTAGGAGCGAAAAATGTCAGATGTTCTCTGATTCACGCCTTACAATCCTGCAAACAGGCGACTTTTGAAAATGGGATTTTGCGAGCCATCTTCTGTAATGAAGGTAGCTTCTTTTACACGCGTAGTTTCGGATTTTCCCACTGATTGTCTCCACATGAATATTTTTTGAAATGATACGCACGCATATGCATCTTGACAAAATCGATGATTGTCTGGTTACAAGGCCTAATCATATTATGACTTTCAACATATTTAAAATGGTATAATTAAATAAACTTTTTGGTTCAAAATTAAAATACAATGAGTATAGCCTTTGGATCCATTTCGCCCCTGGGCTACAGCCCAATTATCCCACTGGATAAAACGGCCCTGGAAACAGGCTCGTCAATTGGGCTCCTTCTGACGTTCGTTACATCCATGAACCCCTCAAAAAGGGACTGGGGGGGGGTCGGGAAATACTTCAGCATTCTCCAAAGCTCAAGGATGACTCGCACATAAAATTGCGTTAATGGAGATCCTAGAAGCCAAATGTGTATTCTTAATTGCGAGGGTTGACGGCACGTATTCAGGAAAGAGTGACTTCGGACGGCGAAGCAATTTTATGAGGGAAAAACCGCGCAACAAAAGATTACGATGACGACATCCTCTTATCTCCAGCAGGAAAACTGTTAAGTAAAACCATGTTTACAAACTTTTGGGCAACAGAAACATAAATTTTCATTACCAACGCAACTCTTCAAACTGCTAATGATTTGAAAGTATAATGAGTACTTTCCTGGACGACTTTCATCTGGAGATGAAATTCAGGAAATATTCTCGCTCGTTTTGACCATTTTGGAGCCCTTCGAGAGAGCGAAGAAAACTCCTAAAACCATCGCTTTGCAACAGAAATCTTGCACAGAAATGCAAGCAAGCTCTCCTGCCTAGTGAATGACAGAATGCAAGGGAGGCAGTCAAAATCTGTGCGAGCATTCCGATAATTTTACAGAGTTAAAAGCGGACTCTTTTCTCTCATGTAATAAAAATTCACCTGTCCTCAGAATGCTGAGGATAAGGGGCGGATTCGTGATTGGGAAGCGTGGGTCCGAGTCTTGATTCCGAGGAAAGCTTCTCGCTTAACACATTCATCGCGGCACCTTCGTCCTACCCTCTAACGCTAAAGTTAAAACTTGAGGCAAATACCTTTACAACTTTTTTATCTTATTTTAATTAAATGCCCTTACATAGCTATCTATTCCCACAACAATTACTAATATAATAGCCCAGATCTGTCTCTCACTGATCCGGTAACGCTCTGACGTCACCAACAATAAATTCGCGCCATAGGGATCTGTGTCGATGGCCACCGGTCGCATTGTCGTGGCGACCGGGGCGTCAGGGCTCGGTGCTATCATTCGTGGTTTACCCTTGTAGCTTTGCAGAGGAGGAAAACTGATTCGTTACGACGAGGGACGTTCCGAAAGTAACTTTCGTCATGCTTTTTCACAAGGAAGCTTTATTACCAACAGAAACATACAATGGCATAACAAAACACAAACATTTGGCCGTTTTCAACATGCTCACCACCGACATTGATACATTTGTCGTACCGTGAAATCAATTTCAAGAAACCATCCTGGTAGAAATCGGTGCCCATAGATTGAAGGAAGTTCTTCACAGCCTTAACGCCAGTTTGATGAGCATGTTCGGAAGTGACGTCCCGATAGTGCTGGCATCAATCTAGGAAAAAAAATGAAAGTCTGATGGGACAAGATCGGGGCTGCAGGCGGGGGGGGGTCCAATCTCAACCATTCTAGGCGATGAGTGTGCACTTCTGTGTCCTTTGCTGTGTGGGGTCTTGCATTATAGCAAGAACAAAACCCCTCGATTCAAGAGCCCAGGTCGGGCCCTACAGCCCCGATCTTGCCCCATCAGACTTTAACCTTTTTCCTGCACTGAAGTCGGCACTATCGGGATGTCACTTCCGAACATGCTCATTAAACTGTCGTTAAGGCTGTGAAGAACTTGATTCAATCACTGGGCACCGATTTTTACCAGGATGGTTTCTTGAAATTGATTTCACGGTGCGACAAACGTATCAATATCGAATGGCGAATAGGTGGAAAAATAGACAAACTTTTTTTTGTTATGCCATAGTGTGTTTCTTCTTGTAATAAATCTCCCTTGTGAAAAAGCATGACGAAAGTTACTTTCGGAACGTCCCTCATATAACGAATCGACTTGCGGAAAGACACACTTCGAGTTCATGTGTGAAAAATCATCATATAATTTAGAAAAAGCAGACTTGTGAATTCCCTGTTTTGTTTATAAGAGGCGCCGAAACGTCATGTTTAAATGTTGCCGGTGCATCTTATGTCGAAAAACTGTCTATCAAACGCTTCTCTGCGTTTCCCCCCCCCCCCTCTACGAAGAAACAGTGGAAATATTAAGAATGAAATTTCTGCACTTCAACTATCTTACTAGGGGAAACAAGTAATATAAAAAAAATTAAGTCAAATCCTACTTAGGTGATAAGAGATATAATGAAAAACGTACTGCGCATGCGCAAAGATATGGCTAAAATATGGGGGTGCTTCGATGATCCCATGGGCCAACCATATATCCAAGGACCAAGCTATAATGTTAATAGTTTTCGAGATGTAATGAAAAACGTACTGCGCACGCGTCATGCAAAATATGAAATGACAGACAGACAAGAAAGCGAATTGTCATCTAGTTCTGAGCTCTGTTTAAAGTTTCGAGTCTCCAGCTCATCGGGAAGTTAGTTTAAAATCGTTTGCAAAATTTGAATTATATATATATATAGGGATAGTGTGAACTAATAGTAGGAATTGAAAAAGACTGCGTGCGAAATGCTGAAATTTCTTCACTGGCGAAAGTTTCAACAGCAATGCGAAGTGGTGCGTGTACGATTTCACTTTCCTGCAAGTATGACAAAATGCTTGTGACCATTGTGACATTAAACGCATTTTTCTTCCCATATAAAAACATGTGATATCGGGCTGTAGGAAAGTGCCAGAATCGCAAATAACAATCATCATCGCGCATGCAGAAACAACGTCACTTCGCCATTGAAACATTAAAAAAATGTTCATTATTCAAACGTCTTTTTTTCCCCTCTATTTAG
Organism: Araneus ventricosus; assembly: GCA_013235015.1. NCBI lineage: Eukaryota > Metazoa > Arthropoda > Arachnida > Araneae > Araneidae > Araneus > Araneus ventricosus. Next base: position 28,338 of record BGPR01008399.1, on the reverse strand, counting down.
CTTTAGTTGAAATGTTTCATTCTGAGCCATTTTTTCCCCCTTCACTTCAATCAAAAATTTTAGAATAATGCTTTCGATTCTTTTCTGTGAGCTTTCAGAACGAGCGTCAATATTTGTCACTAAAAGGGGTCGTTGGCAGCATTTGCAGGTCTTCAGCTTTTCTGTGGTTCTGAACGGCACGAGACACGGCAGGCATTTAGCCCCCGTCTGTCGATGACGTCACGTCTTTTGAAAGCCTGTTTTTCGTGCGGAATTCAACAGCAGGTAAATTTCTCTTTCGTTTCTGAAAATGAACTAAACCCTAGAAATCGGTGGCTAAAGTGATTCAGCCAAAAGCTTGAGTAAATTGTTTTATTCAGACACTAATTATTTTAGCGTCTTAGCTTGACTCTTGAAAGTTGATAGAATCGGATCGATAAATTTGTTAATTAGTTCATTGTCGATACGTATTAACCGATCAAAATTATGGCATTTTTTAGGCCATAATTCATTTAGACCGGCTCTGCCATTCACGATACCATGGGTATCGTGAATGGCAGAGTATGGGTAACGTAAACAAAAGCGGGGCCTTGAAACAAATTTCGCACAGCAAAATAATTAATTGCCTTTTTTTATTTATTATTTTGCACAATTTGATTTAGAACGTGAAAATGATAAATAATTAAATTATTTTTAATAAAGTTAACATTTCAATCACACAAAAAAATCGATAATAAGTTTATAATACGTTATTTTGGTTTCATTTTTTACATGCTTTATAGAAAATTCGTTGATAATATCATAACATAGTTTGTGTGTGAATTCGGATTCGATAGATTTGTGAGGAGGTAAATCGTTTTGAAGTAATGCTATATTGCAAATAATTTTCATTGTTTTCTATCTTAAGAGTGATCTTTCTGAAGCTGCAAAGGTAACTGGTAAATGTCACTATAATTTTCAGAACAGTAACAAAGTTTGGATCCACTGCAGATAAATTATTTTGAAATAAATATTGTAATAGTGTGTTCTAGAAGGCAAAACTCGACACAAATTTTGATTTCGTTAAAATAAATCAATACAATATATTTTCATCAATTTTGCAAAATCAGTCAGTGGCGCGGGGCCTCGTGCGTTCGCACCGTTCAAAACCCCTTCGGGCCGGTCCTGGTGAATGGTTCCAGGCGCCATGAATCGGAATTTATACGCTATAATCTCAAAAATTTAGAGATCACTTGATTTAACGATGAACTTATTTATATGCAAGCGCACAAAATACTAGGATTTGGTAAACGCTTCATGAGAGTGTTTAAATCTTTAAATTTTTGCCCCCTCTCTTTCCTTGTTTGCAGAACAAGTTTAGTTTAGTAACAGATTAACGTCCCATTTCGAAGTTACGCGAAAGCTATTTTCGGACTGCCATAATTTTTAACTGTGTTCAGATGGCGAGGATGGCACCTTAGCCGGTATCCCGCTCCCATATTTAAACACCGAACTAGTGAGAGAGCGTTTGCACCCCTACAGATTTTAAAGTTCCTCAGTCGCGCGTTCGAGGCGGATTTTTTATGGAATCGGCGCAAAGTCAGAAGCGGAAATGGAAGAACCGCGGAAATACAAACACAAAAAAACTATGTGCGATCGGTTCTGTGTCCGATGCGCACAGGCGCATTTCCGCACATCATTAACTAGTGGAATTTGCGCACACATTGTAGGTTTACTGGATCGCAATTACCTTTGGTAGGAAAACTTGGTGAACAACTAGAGGGGCAATAGAGAACGCATACTTAAGAGAGTGATTAATGTGTGAGGGTTCTTTTCTATGAGATAATCACCATTTTCACAAGGGAAAATTGGTAATTACATTATTCACGTATTTTCAATTTATTTAATATAACTATTTATTTATATGGATTATTTATTGTTTAATTTAAATTATATCTGTATTAGTCACTTGTTTGAAAATAACACTTATTAAGGTCTTTAGCATTTCCCCACTGAAGCATCATTGTGTTATCAGGGGCACGAAGTGTCATTCTTCTACTGACATTGATTGATTGCCATATGTCCAAGGTTTTCAATGTGCCAAAGCCAAGCCAAATCATATAGACAGCGATAAAGTTTACAATACTGCAACCTTTCCAACGCTTGTGCGCAAAGAACACTACTTAGTGACTTATCGCAAATGCGACTGTGCGCAAGTTCCACAATACCGTGAGGGTAAGGCAATTGGAGTTGTCAGGTCATAAAGAAGGGGTTCCCACCCCCTACACTCAAGGAAACAGCGGCGAATAACCCGAGCAGTCGAAATCGTTCTTGATCGGTCAAGAAAAGGAGGTCTAGTCTGCTAGGGCCTTGAGAATGCCCTGGATAAATGAAGAGTTTATTTTGTGTAATGGAAGAACTGGGCCCTTCGTTTTACTAAAACAATATTTTTCTGGTAGACACATATTTGTTAATCGACGCCTTGTGAGAATTGTGATTAAGGTGTCTATTCTGGTACCCCAGGTTGGATTGGGAGACGTCTCTTTTTCCGTTGTTAACGGCCGGGAAAAGTGACGTCTCCCAACCCAACCGGGGGTACCAGAATAGACCCCAAAAACGACTACGTACATTAACCTAGTTTGAGCAGTGGCGTAGCGACCCGGGGGGGGGCAAGAGGGGTATAGATACCCCGGGCACCATGGAGTCAAAACCTGCTGCATCTGCGACACTTTTAATGTGAAATATGATGAGAAGGAATAAAAATAGCACAATACTCTTGGCACCATTTATGCTTGCTAAGCCACTGACGACGACTGGGACAAAAAAAATCATATTTTTAGGCCGCCACTTACTTTTGGAACGCCACTCGCCATGATGACAAAACGTTAATGCGTTTATACGTAATACTTTTTAAAGTCAAATACGAAGAGGGGCGGAAAAATACCATGCCCTGGACGACGTTGACAAAAGCTAAGTCGCTGATGATGAGGAGGGGCGAAAAAATCGTTATAACCCCGGGCGCCACGTACAATCGCTACGCCAATGAGTTTGAGTTTGATTTTGTTGGCTCAGAAGCAACGTTCGGCCATGATATGACACGCTGATAGTACTAAAACATTTATATGCAATCTATACAGTGGAATCTGGCTATAACGAAATCGCTTCGTTCCAGTTGAAAAATTCGCTATAGAGAAAATTTAGTTATACGGAGATTAAAGATTTTTGCACTTATTTAAGTTAATGTTACAAACCTTTTAGCATGTGCGATAAGTTCAAAGTATTTAATTATGACTTTCAATTCAAAATAAAGTAATATATATTATAAATTTGTTAAAATTATACTAATTTTTATTGTATAAATAAAAAGGTCAAAAGTAAAGACATTTCACGAATTTTGAGAATAATATGTACTAGTACGGATAAACATAAAATGCGTATTATCACTTCCTTTGCTGTTTCCATCCCCGCTCCACCCCGATTCTTGGAATCTTGACCCGTAGAAATGTTGCTCCCTGTGTAGAAACCCAGGCCCACACAATTGCATTACCCTTCACATAGCATTCTATCGTTATGTGCTATCGCTGGAATGAACCATGCGAGTGGTTCCAGAAACAGGCACGTGTGAGCGATTTGTTTGCACAGAAATTAGCAACTTTCTTCAAAAATGACAAAAATCGAAAAAATAAAGGTCTGAAAAAATTCGTTATAGGAAGACTTCGTTGTAGGGAGACTCTACTGAAGAAGTATACAAAACCGAAACATGAAATGCCCAGGAAATCTAGGTGCTTAGAAATGTAAAATCATTGTGGAGAGAAGAAATAAAATCGAAGCCGTGATAGAAGCATAATGATGCAATACTTCAACCAAAAACATCAGATTAACACACATGGAAGAATGTTCCTGCTTTTAATAGCATAGCAGAAAATTTCTTGCCGCTTCAACTGAATATACTTTGTTTTCATCAATGAAAAAAAAGTGCAACGGTGTGAAATTTACATCTCATAATATGGCAGTAGCTCATTACGATATTTTTGTTATAACTCAAAGCGATGGAAATTCTCATCACTGCTCAGTCCGACTTTTAGCCTAACACTTGCTCGGTTGATCCCTAGGTCTAAAACCAGAGAAAAAATGCAATTAAGTCTCTGAAACTGGCAACAATAATAAAGTGATTCCTTATCAACAGATCTGACAACAGAATTTCATTCAGCCATTTTTATTTTTGTTGTAAGAAAGGAATCTCTGATTTCTTATAGTCAAACTTCTTTCGGAGTAGGTAGTTTATCTTTCTTATTTTTTGCTAAATATAACTAAATTACTTAAGTTTATTGATATGATATACTAACATTCCTTACTGCTTAAATGTTGTTATTTACATCCAATACAGTTTCTTTACTTTTGATTTAACAATCCTTTTTCCAACACATGCGCATTAGGGACACTTGATCCTCATTGTATGGGGAGACTTGATCCTCGGATCAAGTGTCCCCAAAGTTAAGTTAAATTAATATTAACAATTTTATTACCCCCGTACTGGCCATTGTGATTTTCAAGTCACATTTAGATAATATCAATATTATTTAGAATATGGTTACCTTGATTTTGAATGGTTGACAAAGGTAGAAAGTTAATATGTGGATGCACATGATGGTTAGCAAGAACATGGTGACGGTTTCACGGAAAGAGAAAATTAGTCATTCCGTAGGAAAAATTGAAAAGAAGATTTCATCATCTGAATGCGAAATAAATTTTCTAAGAAAAAGAGGACTTCATTCCAACCAATTTATTTATCCAGAAAATGGTGACATTGTCAGAAAACTACCTTGCTTGGTGGAACTCTTCGAACTGCAAGAATTTTAACATTTATTTTTGATTTTTCAAGCTTTGAAAATGTTATTTGATCATTAATTTCAGCGATAACTATCATTCATATGGGAAACAGTGATTTTCAATAATGTAGAATTTTCTAAATGTGTTTTTCTCCCTTTTTTACATGTTAGTCAACAATAAATTTGATTTCGACTACTTAATTTGAATCATTTTAATTCATCTGTTTCAAGGATCAAGTCTCCCTACAATTGGGGAGACTTGATCCCTTTTCTAATTGTTGGAAAACAATTTATCTTTATTTTAAAAATGGTTTTTCAAAAATAAAAGAAATACTACAACAAAAAAGGCAAATAAGCCTTTAATAATGACTGAAAACATTTTCTAAAAATTTTGTTTTTTCCGAAATAAAAATTAAAAACTGAAAAAGGGATCGAGTCTCCCCTACTACACAAGAACACAAAAGATTTCCGACGTGCAATTCGTAAAACAGAAAAAGAAACTTTATTCCAACCTCGAACCAGGAAACAGATTTCTTCAGTAGACACTTTGAGTGCGAGAAAAATAAAAGTATTGCATATGACAGCTGAAAAACTGCTCGGAACGTGGACCATTTGCGGCACATTGATGGCTGAAGCCTGTTTCGTAAATGCTCTTTCATTAATCCATAAACTGATCCGTTTATTTTAAGTAGATAACTAATAATTTCAATTTATAGCGTATGCGAATTCGTTTGTAATTCGAGATGATGACAAAACTTGAATTTTCTAGATCTTTAGAAATATAATAAATTATTCAAAGAAATGCCGGCCGACATTCTTTGAAACACTTCCCTTACATGCAACAGAAACTTCTGTATCAGTGTCTGAGCGGATTCGTGTCACAATCTGAAGCTGTTTTAAAAGATTTTGCGAAAGAAATTCTTCATTTTGAACCGAAGTCTGACGACGAATCAGGATTCCGAGCTACACTGTCCAGATTTATTCCCATAAAAACTCGATGATTTACGATCCAGGAGAAAATTAAGGTTGTCAGCACACGGAAACCTGTGACAGGTCACATCATCGGTGAATGAGCCTTCGCCGCTACACAAAGTAACCCAAGAAATTAAACAACTGTCTTGTTAGCTATTACACAAAATATCAATTACGGATGCATAAAGCCAAATTTAGTACAATTTTATCAATTATTTTTAAATGCATTAGGATACTGCGCTCCCTTGCCTATAAATAAAGGCAGCTCGACCAAGTCCAAACAGACCGCTCCAGCGACACTGCAGTTGGATTTCCAAGCATGTGTCAAACATTTCATTCTTTTGCAACATAACTCTACAAGAATGGCAAATTAGTAAAAGTTTAAAACTGAGAATTTTTCTCCTTTTTCCTGTCTCTTTTACAGTTCCTGCTAGTCAGGCCGAAAAACAAATCGCTTATCGCTTAAGTGTTTGACAAGGATATACATTTAAATTGAATATCAGCCATGTTCCTCTTATTTATATCATTCTCCAATGTTCCTCAAAAATGCAGTTGTGACACATCCTTTTTATTCCCTAGCATGTAATGACCTTTTGATCCACACCCATTACTTAAAAGAAAACTTCGCCTGTCGAAAAATTAAGCCTCGGCACATTTCCTTGTCACTCGTGAAGCTTCCCTTTGCTATCGACTCCAACCTTTCCTTTTAGAAAAACCTTAGCTAAAAGAAAGAGTTCTCTTATAAATTAGAAATGCAGCAGAGACGGCCGTTTCTTGCATTGATTTTAGTAAGGACGTATGTTTTTTTATTTAGTATATCAGACAGTGAATGATTTACTTCTCTCATATAGAAGTAGAGGAACTGTCTCACATTTGAAGAACACATGAACATCCTATCAGGCTTAACCTTCTTACTACTTATCCCGCGGTGCGATTTTCGCAAGCTATTGTGTGTTAGTACTATTACAGCGTTGAATCGTATACTAATAAAGTCTTGCCTGTAACTAACAATTCGCTTCGTTCAACCGTATTTGAACGTGTTTGCGAACGTTGCATCTGAATAGAGATTTTTAAAAAATCGGCAGCCAGAGGGTTAATTGAACTGACGGACGTCCTACACGACAGCGAATTTGGGATGTTTTTTTTTTAAATAAAGGGGATTGACAGCACCTAAGCAGACCACTTTCTCTAAGTTTCCAGGGCTGGGCTAGCTTGGTGGTAAGGTCTTGGCTTCGGGGCCAGAGGGTTCCAGGTTCGAAACCCGATTCCATTGAAGAACCACCGCGTATGCTTGTCTTGTACGGGTTAAAAATATAGGGATATAATTAGGGTTTCCACATAATTGCTGAACATTGATACGGTACATTTAAATGATGAATAAATAAAAAATGGGTAGTTAAATGGTTTACTTTACTTTAATAAAAAATCAATAAAGTTGAAGCAATCTTATAAAATGAACACGTAGAATAATAAAAAGAGAGATGGAAGGCTAATCTTTTTAGCCAGACATATTTTAAAGTTATTTTATTTTCTTAATGGGCCGCGGTGGCCTAGTGGTAAGGTCTCGGCCTTGGGGCCGGAGGGCTCCAGGTTCGAGACCCGATTCCACTGAAGATCCGCCGTGTATGGGGCCTGTTGCACGCTAAATCATACGTAGTGGTCAAACGCCCTCCCGTTGGTGTGGCGTGGAAGTTTGGAGAGGGGGTGCCAGCTCAGGTGTCGTCCTCGTCATCTGACCGAGGTTCAAAATTACGAGGTCCGTCCCAAAATAGCCCTCGTGTTGCTTCAAAACGGGACGTTAATGTAACTAAACTAACTATTTTCTTAATTATACCATTTTCTTCTTTCACATAAGTGTCCATTGACACCCTGCTTCTTTCGTCCGACCATTGAGTTGACATTAGGGAAAATATTTTCTCCACATATGCATCGTGGGCTAGAACGGAAAATACGTCTTCTCAAAACTTTTGAGGCATGTCTTCTGATCACTATACTCTGTATCTGCAAAATATTTTAGCCATTTCTCAACCAATACTCAATTTCATAGTTGCTTCGCAGTTTTTGGTTGGTATTATTTTTTCTCTAAATAATCTTTTAGATGTACAAACTGGTGGTAAGAATCTCAATGTTGCCAATATAGATGTTCCTTTCTTGTAAATACGCTATTTCTTCGCATTCAGGAACTCGATTGAGAGAGAGTTTAAGGAGAAAACGGGAGAAGCAGGACCGAGTAGTGAAATACGGTTCAGTATATACGGGACGTGTGGCTACCCTAGATATAAAGGAGCGATCCAAATAATTATTCAGAGAAGCTCTGTACTAATCGATGACAAAATCAACACACCTCAGTGATGTGAACTTATATTTTAATCTATTAAGATTCTGAAAGTGACAAATTATAAATGTCAGAAAACGCATTCTATATTAACCCTTTGGGTACAGTTGACGAGTGAGACTCGTACTATGCTTACTCGGGCGAAGTTACGGTGGACGAGTCTGACTCGTCATCTGAATTTAAGAAGAATTATTGGCGTAAGTGGTCCGGCCAAATTATAATATCTGAGGGAGTCCTACAAGTAGCGATGCGCCACATCGTTTGCAAGCGAAAAATTGGGCACATTTTCCGGAGAATATTCCGGCAACAGAATTAAAGAAACACCCTACAAAACGGTGTCGCGTGTGTTATAAACATAAAATAAGAAAAGAAACCACTTGGCAATGCAAATGCCAGGTACCTTTGCATTTACCGACATGTTTTGAAAAATACCACACGGTACAAAATTATTAGACTTTAAGTTGGTTCTTGTTCTATATAAATATTTATATTTTGCAACTAAAATGCTGTTTCAAAAATATATTTATATCACTAATATAAGTATATTCCAAATAAAATGTATTACTTTTACATATTAATCCATATAGCGACAAATTAAATCTGTCCCATGGGCATAAAAATCTTCAAGTAATTCAGTACTCAAAAGGGTTAATGATTCGCATCTCGCGAGCTATGTTTATTAAAATTAATGTTTACGAAATACCCGATGTTCTGGAATAACTCTGTGCATTAATTTGGAGATTCTCGGCGCCTTCTCCTGAGGCAGGTGTGAAAGCACGAAAAAGCGAGACAAGAACGTTTGAAAAAAAACTGAACATTAGAACAAGACTCATTTTATTATTACAGAATTCAAACGTAACATTAAAAAGGGGTATGTTTTAATTTGATCTGCTCGTCAGTAAAGGAGATAAATATAATTAAGGGATTTCGGCAGTTATGACATGAAAATTCTCCGGTTCATTCGAAGAGAGAATAAATTCAGCGAACATTATCAGCTGCTATCAAAACCGATGTGGTAAACTTGAGTCCCGAAAGCTAAAAGATCAAAAACTATGCCGCACATAATTATGCCCCATGCACATATATATACTACATTATATTTTTAACCAGTGGGGAATCCAGGGGAGGGGCTATCGGGCTGCAGCCCCCCCCCCAGAGTTAAACCAAAATTCTTGATTTAATTTAAAATCACTATAACTGTTTGATCTTAATTTTCATTTTAAAAAATAGTGATAAAATCGTGACAACATTGCTTTCTGACTTGACAGGCTCGAAAATTTTCCTACTTTTCTAGTCATTCCACTTGCACTTGTAGCGTTGGCGCTGTCGAAAACATTTTTTGGCCAGTTATTTCATTGTATTTTTTATTAAATTATCGAAAGTATTGTAGTGTTCTTTATTATTCTTATTGTCAGGAGAGGAAAGCCTGTAAAGTTCAAGTGTTTTGGTTTATATAAGCCATGAGGTTTGACATTCGCCACTACGATACAAAATTTTTATGACCTCAGCCCCCTCCCCCCAGACCCGAATCCTGGATTCGCCACTGTTCTTAACAATATTTCGCAGCTGTTAAACTTGATCCGATAAAAAACATTATTTTGTTTTATGAGCTTTTTGTTTGACACGAATGCTTTGTAGTTAAGTCATTTTTTTTCTCTTTTTTGTGCCAGGTAACAGTAACATAATGGAGTTAAAAGATATTTGCATTTATAAATATTTTTGCACGTTTCTCAGCTCAAAGCTTTCTTCATTAAAGGAAACTCTCGAAAAATATTATTTGATTCTCATTACAAGTTGAAAGTAAAAGAAAACATCGCAGTCGTATTGCTTAAGAATTAAGTGGATTTTACTTTCCCTGTAATGAGCTGGAATAAACAAACAGCTTGTTGCGCTGCTAATGACTGAAACTTCTGGATTTCTCCAAAATAGCATTTCCCATTCTCGCGAACGTTATTTAAAGCTCAAAAATAAACAAAAACTGACGAAGCGTTTTATTATGACTTCTGTTGAAAGATTTTCGATGGTTGAAACGTTTGCAACGAAGGGCATTTGTGTGCGTGACCGCGCGCTTAGGCCATTTCTGGCGAAGAATCAAAACGATATATAGAAAGAACTGTAGAACGGCGATTTGCAGATAGAGTTGGAAAATAGCACACACTCCCATGTTTACAGCATTAATAAGAGTATTACACCGAAGAGCCAGAAAAACTGGTACAGGCGTGCGTTTGCAAACAACGGGGGCATCCAATCATCGTAACCCGATGCGGTCGGCAACGCCTATATAAGACAACAGATGTCTGACAAATGTATTAGATCGGTTCCTGTTTCTGCAATGGCAGGTTATCAAGATTTAAGTGACTTTGAACGTGGCGTTATAATCGGCGCACGAGGGATGGGACACAGCATCTCCGAAGTAGCGATGGAATTTGGATTTTCGAGTACAACCATTTCACGAGTGTACCGTGAATATCGGGTATCCGGTAAAACATCAAATTTCCGCCATCGGTGCGGCCGGAAAAAGACCTTGAAAGAACTGGACCATTGACGTCAGACGCGAATCCTTAAACGAGATAGACGTGCAACACTTCCTCATATTGCCGCGGGTTTCAATGACGGGGCATCTACAAGTGTCAGCGTGCGAACTGTTCAACGGACCGTCATTAATATGGGCTCTCAGAGCCGAAGGCCCACTCGTGTACCGTTGCTGACTGCACGGCATAAAGCTTTACTCCTCTCCTGGGCCCGACAACACTACCATTGGACTGTTGATGACTGGAAACACGTTGCCTGGTCTGGCGAGTCTCGTTTCCAATTGTATCGGACGGATGCACGTGTACGAGTATGGAGAAGACATCATTAATCCATAGACCCTGTTTGTCAACAGCGGACTGTTCAATCTGGTGGAGCCTCTGTGATGGTATGGGACGTTGCCAGTTCGCGTGATATGGTGACACGTACTTAAGCATCCTTCCCGATCACCTACACTCATTCATGTCCATTGTGCATTCCGACGGATTGGGACAATTCCAGCAGGACAATGCGACACTGCAGGAACACTCTTCTGACTTTAGACACTTCCATTGGCCACCTAAATCCCCAGAGATGGACATTATTGAAGATATCCGAGATGCCTTGCTACATGCTCTTGAGAATAGATCTCCGCCACCTCGCACTCCTATGGATTTGTGGACTGTCCTGAAGGATGAATGGTGTGAATTGCCTTCAAGATAACTTCAGACATTAGTCGAGTCCATGCCACATCGTGTTGCGGTACTTCTGTATGTGCATGGGGGCCCTACACGATATTAGGCAGGTGTACCAGTTTTTCTGGCACTTCAGTGTATTTCAACAAAGCTATTTCTATCGCGTTGGATGCTTAGAAAGTGTCTACTGAAAAATTAGACAGATATAAAAGATGTTTAACACGTTGAACGTAAATGACGTCTGTCGACGTCCAATGCTTGGGATTATAGATGCAAATGATGGCTATTGCATTCCTATATTCTCAGTATTTAGCTAAATTATTAAATGTATATCAGTGTTAAATCTATTTCCTTTGAAAATCTTGCTCAAGAAACTGCTTTTCTCAAACAACAAATCTTTCTCAAAATTGAATTTTGTATGTCTAAATCACCTCTAAATTATTGTTATGTTAATATAAGTTGTTATTCTTGATTTTTTTTAATTTTGTATTACAGAAAAATCGAAGTGAATTCAAATTAACTGAATTAATGTGAAAAATAAAGTTATATTGGTTTCTAAAAAATTTATATTTTATCTTTTTGTTAAATTATTCCCAAAAAATGATCGTTTTAGTCTGCACAGCTGCCAAGACGTCTGTAGCCGTCTTTTGAGTGTCAGCGAAATCGAGGTATTAAAAACAAATGACGGCTCTAGGCGTCAAGTTTGAAATTAACAAAAGTAATTTTAAGTGGAGTTCCGTGAAGATTTCAAACTTACATAAAACAAGTGTTTCGTATTAATATGTAATTTAATTATCAATCTCTTTAATACAATATTTACACAGAGTAGTATAATGGTTACAGAATAGATAAATCACAAGTTCATCGCATGTAGCAAAGGTCTGTGGTAGCTTGTGATTTATCTATTCTGTAACCATTATGCTCTGTGTACATATTGTATTAAAGAGATTGATAATTAAATTACATATTAATACGAAACACTTGTTTTGCGATTTTATCCCGACGTTTCCACGAAAAATTTACGGCGCGGCCCGAACTGCGCCTTTCTTGTGTTTTATTCAGAGTAGCTTTTGATGGCGCCATGTGTTGACAGTATATAGAACTACATTTCGCGTGTGCGCAGTAAAGCATTATTTACTACAAATGGTCGTATTTCCCGTAATATTCAAATTTTTGAATTCAAATTTTAATACAATGTTTCTTTTACGTATTGTCAAATATTCTGCAAGTTTCGTACAATTTGAAAGGAAACTCTGCATGTTATAATCAAAAAACATAAAACATGCGGAATTTGAAATTTTCAATGTAATACCGATTTTTACTTGTATTCTGATAAATATTTTTATTGTATCACTTTGGCTCCTAGTAATGCCCCTCAAGCGCTTTAAAATGACACCAGAATCAGCTTCCTAACTAAACGCGTTTCCACGCTACACTTATTTATAACCTTACATAAAGCTAATTCATAACAATCACGCGCATGCGCCTACACTGGTACGATGACGTCACAGGCAAAACAAATACTATGCTACAAGCTCTTACAGATATGATCTATCCGTTGTGGGGACAACCATTCTTTTCGCATCATTAGTCTCGTAGTTATTACCGACTCAAATCTGACGGTATTTTGTCACACAAGAAAGTTCGACCGACTATCACTGCAACGAGTGGAAAGCCGTTTTCGCGTCAAAATATAGTCGATTTTACTCAATTCGGTTATTGTTATCAAAATTCTTAATTCCCGAAGTGGTCGCATTAAACCGCAGCTACTGTAATGAAAGTTTGGAACGGTATTTCCAAAACAATCTTGCATATAGCCAATTAGATATCTTCTTAGATTAATATTGTTGTACTTTTTTTTCAATTCCTACTATTAGTTCACACTCTCCCTATATCTTGTTCAAATTTTGCAATCGATTTTAAACTAACTTCCCGATGAGCTGGAGACTTGAAACTTTAAACAGAGCTCAGAACTAGATGACAATGCAATATTAATTCGCTTTCTTGTCTGTCTGTCATTTCATATTTTGCATGACGCATGCGCAGTACGTTTTTCATTATATCTCGAAAACTATTAACATCACAGGCTTGATTCTTGGGTATACGGATGGCCCGTGGGATCATCGAAGCACCTCCAAATTTCAGCGATATCTTTGCGCCTGCGCAGTACATTTTTCATTATATCTGGAATCACCTAAGTAGGAATTGACTTTAAATTTTTTTATATCACTTGTTTATAATCATTTTAAGCCGCATCTTCAGATATCCACTGCAAAGCTTGCTGTTAAGACACGCCTGATCGAGGAAAAGTAATTGACGAATTGCTAATCACTCAGCAAAACCAATTGTGATCCCTCCAAACTGTATGACCTTGAATGCGCCCCACACAATTGTAGGGAAGCAAAGCGATAAGTGCTATCGGTTTCCAATATCTGCCAGCAAAGGAAAGTGTTTCTCGAGTAATGGAGACGTTTGAGCGATGGCAAAGGTCAGACACGTGAAATGATCCGCATGATTATTATTCAGAAAGCGCACCAGGATAACAATTTTGAGCAGTTTTCTTCTGCTTTTGTTCTCCCGAGGCGCGTGCCGTCTTTCTTTCTCCTCTACTGAATAAAAACAATACAAAATATGACATTTGGGAACGATGCCCAAAACAGAAGAACGCAGGGCACAGGCGCGGCAAGAGATGTGTTCCAAAGTGCCCATTACATTCAACTTCAAATGCTTTTTTTTTTGCCTTTTACACTATTAACCGAGCAGAATTTAATGCACCTAACCTGTTCCGTTCCCACAGAATGCAAGAGCGCAGGGTTAAAATTACAGTGGAATCTCCCTATAACGAAATCGCTTGGTTCCAGTTGAAAATTTCGCTATAGAGAAAATTTCGTTATACGGAGATTAGAGATTTTTGCAGTTATTTAAGTAAATGTTACAAACCTTTTAGTATGTGCGATAAGTTCAAAAATATTTAATTATGACTTTCAATTAAAAATAAAGTAATATTTATTATAAATTTGTTAAAATTATACTAATTTTTATTGTATAAATAAAATGCTCAAAAGTGAAGACAATTCACCAATTTAGAGAATAATATGTACTAGTACGGATAAACATAAAATGCGTATTGTCACATCCCTTTGCTGTTTCCACCCCGATTCTTGGAATCTTGACCCGTAGAAATGTTGCTCCCTCTGTAGAAACCCAGATTCCCACAACTGCATTACCCTTCACATAGCATTCTGTTGTTATGTGTTATCGCTGGAATGAACAATGCGAGTGGCTCCAGAAACAGGCACGTGTGAGCGATTTGTTTGCACAGAAATTATCAATTTTCTTCAAAAATGACAAAAATCGAAAAGATAAAGGCCTGAAAAAATTAGTTATAGGGAGACAACCACTTCGTTATATGGAGAATATTTTGTATGTTATTTAACATTCCGATTAAAAATTTCGTTATAGGGAGAAATTCGCTGTAGGGAGACTTCGTTGTAGGGAGACTCTACTGTATTTTTTATTATTATTATTCTGCGTGTTTACTCTATTAGACTGCTTACACTTCATAAATTTTTCATCAGAGTAAAATAGACACACCCACTTTTTTCATGATTTACGCATTTAGCACTTAAACGTCCCGTATCAATGCTTGGAAATTATGGCAACCCTAAAAATATGCCTACTTTCTTCTCTGAGGAATCGGTAAAAGGCCTGTGGTCTGAGTCTCGGTAAAGGTCTCAGCCTAAGTAACGGATGCATAGCCAGAGAAATAAAGAAATATTAATCATAGTGGAGGGACCTCAATTCCATAAAATATTTAGACCGCAAGTTATGTTGCGACGATCTGGAATCATTCTTTAGAGAAAGCGCTAAGTCGGAGAATAAGTGTTTACATTTAGATTCCATCAATAAATTATTCTAACAAGAGACTAACGGTCTTTACGTTGTTTTAAAGTAAGTAGCAATACATGTCGACGTATCCACAGAAAGAAGACTTGTCGCGCTACGAGTTACTAAAATAGTTTAGGGTTATAGTTTAACCCTTTGAACGGCAAAAATATTTCAGCTGAATGCTTTGTAAACGGCCTCTCTGTAGCTAAATGGTGAACGCAAATGTTTCGGAGCCGGTTATCGGGTAATAAACAGAGAGCAACTTTCTACGCCGGAGCCGGTTTAAGAGTAATAATCGAAGAACGACTTCTGCGACGGAGCCGGTTTTAGAATAGACATGAGAGAGCGACTTCTGCGACGGAGCCGGTTTTAGAATAGACATGAGAGAGCGACTTTCTACGTTCCAGCCGGTTGAAGGGTTAATAAAATAGTTTTATATAAAATAATTTAAAGATAAGGTTTGGTGGGGTTTTTATGCATAATTGTAAAAGTTGCTCAAAATGGACTGCGAACATTTGCCGTGATTGGGCTGATCCAATCAAGGGGACTATTACAACACATAAAAGATTTTAACAAAAATATCTTATTTTATAATAGTTTATATCTTTTGGAAAACATACGGAAAGGCTTACGAAAGGTATCTTGTGTAAAGATCGGATTTTCTGCTTGGTTCATCATGGATTAGATGAAGGATCTCTCCTTAGGTCCCCATTTTGAGATTAAAACCAGGAGAGGAAAACTTTCACGAAAGCTTGTTGTAACTGGAGGATAAATGCTAACTGTCGACCGTTGATATTTTCCATAGATTTCGGTACTGGGGCATAGAACTGCATGCAGCCATGAAATTTTGAAGGGGAAAATAAGATTTATACTTGTAACTCGATTCGAACAACTCGCCTATTATTTCACCGAGACCCTAATTACTTGTTTTGTCTACCATGTTTCTCTGTTTACACGCTTGGACAATGCATGCCTTTCACATGAATAATATACTGGCCTCCGCTTCCAAGATGCTGGTGGTCCCATTTTGAAAGGACACAGTTTTAATGTGCTTTTCTTTTTCTTCCTTGCGGTGCGTTTCTTAAAAAAATAATTACTCTATTTTGAAGATAAATAAACTATAAAACCAGCGGGAGTGTTCTCTCCTAAACTTTCTCGTATACTTCCCCCAAAAGGTGCCGTTTCTCCTTTCCCCGCGCGGCTAAAAAAATTCGAACCTATTGTTGCCCAGAATCCAGTGACTATCAGAAGGTTTTTCAATATAGTGATTGAAAAATATCTAGGCAAAGAATCAAATTCAAAGAGATGCGTAATGATTTTCCGCTCTTACAGGCTCAAGGACAAACTGACGTAATTCACTACTCCTCCTCCGAACTCAAATTCCTCTCCGTTCTTCCAGTACGCATGCGCGTGGAGATGACGGATTCTCTTCAAAAGTAAATTATACGGACCGACAGACAGTCAACCCTTTGACGGATTTGGCCCAAAATTTTATACGGACCCACATTCATGACGATAAAACTGTGTACCAAATTTTATCCATCTAGCTATTCAAGTTTTTGAGTTATAGCGTTCACATGAACGCGGACATACATATAGACAGACTTCCCGCTGACGGATTTTGTCCAAAATTTGTTAGAAACCTACAAATTATGTTTAAAGACCACATACCAAATTTCATCCCCGTAGCTCTCATAGTTTTCGAGTTATCGTGTTCACAGACAGACATAATTCTAAAATTGTGTTTTTCGGACTCGGGGAGGTCTAAAACGTGGAGATTCGTCAAAATCTCGAGTTCGCATTTTTTGCCGATTACAATACTTTCTCTTTGTATACTTCGTATACGAGAAAGTAAAAATTAATTACTCTATTTTGAAGATAAATAAACTGCAAAAAAATTCGACTATTTCTTTTAATTGCATCTCTATTTCTGTGCAACTAAATATGTTTAAGCAGTCCGAATAAGCAAGAAGTATTTTCTTTGAACAAAGTGGTGAAAAGAAAACAGTTTAGGAAAGGTGAAAAAGAAAGAAACTGGACGAGTGCCAGCATCCCTGTAAGTAGGGAGCTGATAGTAACAATCGAACATTTCAAAACGCGTCGTTCATTTTCGGAAAACAGTCCCTTATGTGCAGAAATAGACGTCAGTTCCATTTTTTAACAGTTCATCTGCAAGACACATATCACTTCATTCGTATGCACGCCAGAAAGAACTTGCCTGAAAGAAATAAGACCGGAAAGTGCACTTTTATATGCATGTTTTTTCGTGTATGCTTATCAAAATTTGAATGTGTTTTTCATTTCTTCTCCTTTCGTTTGGTGCCCTTTAGAGATGCCAAATAAAGAGATTTTTCCTCTTTTTCTTATTTCTCTGATTATCTAAATTATTTGATTTCGCTTTCGCTGCACGAACACGAAAAGAACTACAGTTGAAACGGCTGGGGTTGAAATTGAAAAGAAGTAACGTTTCGAAGGCTTCAGAACTCACACAGTTAAAAGCTTTCGGAAGAGCCATCTCTAAACACAAAATACTGCCAATGATGGAAAGCCATTCGAACGTGTGTTTATAGCTGAGAATTTATCACAAACTAAGGGATATGCATTCTTTTTCTCGAAGAGTTGCCCTTTTTGTATCTATCGCAAGTTGCGCCTTGTATGGATAGCGGCGTTATAGTGGCCGCCGAAATTGAATCGCCAAAGAACCGAGATATAGCCAAGATGGAAGACGGTTTGGCGATTTCGGAACATTTGTTTTAGTTGCGCATTGAGCCTTTTATCGGTCTCTTGCGCACGCAATGCCTGCGGTATCTGAAAAGGACAAACTGTGCATGCAATGCCTGCGGCATCTAAAGTGGGTGCCGGGCTAATTTTTTAAACATAAAAAAACATCAGCGGCTTCGCTTTCATCAAAGTGGGAACCTACTAGCTACGCTTGTTCACTGAATGTTAGGAATCTACGTTTTTTAAAATTCCAAAATGAGCTCTCATCTGAAAACGTTCCTTCGTCAAAAAGTCAACAGGAGCGGCAATCCTAAACAAATCCTTTCGGAAATAATCAGAACTGTAGAACACTGAACTTACGAGCTTGGAGAAATCCCAAGGTCGCCAAATAAGCTCGGTGGCCGCTTTAACAAACAAGTACCCGAATTTCTTCCCGGCTTGATTTAAATGCAGAGGTGGAGAAGGGCGGTAAGCAATCCCAGTTGAGCCACACGAGAGCACAGGTAACAAAGGAAAAGAAAAATCTCAACTATTTATCAACACACAAAAAACGCTTTCTAAAATGCAATGGAATAATTACAATAGACCAGCGATTCCCAACCTATGGGCGGCGGTACGCTAGTCAGGAGTAAAGAAAGTGAAAGGACCATCAAATAAGAAGACTCGTCAAATGAACCATCAGGCGACTAGGCTCTAAAATCGTTTTTTAGAACAATATTATTGGTCCTGTTCTGTATAAATGTTCGACAACAGTATCCAGCCATTGCCAAACTTGCACTAAGACATTTGATTGGGTTCTCTACCACTTATCTGTGTGAACGTGGTTTCTCAACTTTAGCTTTTTTAAAAAAAAACACAAGTACAGGAACAAAATGAATGTAGAAAGTGACTTGTGGCTGAAACTGTCAAGTTTTAATCCTGATACTAGCTGCATGGCCCGACGTTGCACGGGCTATCTCGAATAAAGCGTCATTCTCTGGCGGAGAGAAGAAGTGAGGTCACATGACCAGCGTTGCTGGGGATCCATATTTTTTCATTTGTCCGCGTCCAGTTTATAAACGCATGAAGCAAAATGCGCTACATACATGAAATCTCACGGAAAAAACATTTTTAGTAAAAACCCTATTTGAGCGATTTAATCTACCCTGTTCCTTTATATCAATTACCAAAACCCGCACAGAACGCCAACCACATCGCATTGTTGAGGGTTCCATATTGCATTGTTGGAATTTTCAACAATGAAAGAGAAACATGCAATTAAATATTTGTTTAAACAATGAAATCGGTTAGAATTGCGCTGCAACAATGAAAAGTATTGTTGTAAATTAGTTTTTAATTAATATCTTTTCTACTAATTAAAATTTCGGAATTTAATTGGTCAAAATGGATTCCTTGAATTATTCCCCATCTTTTTGTACTTTCCGCGCGCTTCTCCGTTCACCGGTTTGTGAGAAGATAGCCGGACATACGTTTGTTTACCTTCGGATTTTAATATATAAGACTGATTCTCTCGTGGGGAAAAAAACAGCAATCTAAGCTACTTCCTGCCACTTCTGTGTCCAGCAGGACGTCGTGCGTCTTCCAAAAGAACCATCGTCGTGTGGCTCCCAGAAATTGTTAATAAGCCGAATCTCTGCATAAACAGATTACCTATGCATTTTCATTTCAAGCGAATCTGCCAGGCAGAATTACAGTGAGAAGAATGCAGTCAGTGCACTTAAAAAAAGGTCATGGAATAAATCGAATTATTCTGTGAACTTCATATCAAAAATGTTGGCTGCTATTATCAATGGAAATTCCTTTTCAGAAAAACTTTTGCTGCTGAGTTTACAGTACCTCAATCGCGTGAAATCATCGCTAATTCGCACTCACCTGCCATTGGATGAATTGCTGCTCTTCCGGTAAACCATGATGAAGCTCTTTCCAAGTTCTGGATAATTGTGAAGGTTTTTGGAATTCGTCCGTCTTGTTTAAAGCAGTCCTTATCGTTTGCCACCTCTTTGGAAATTTCTCAACAGCTCTAAGAGAGTTCCAGAGAGAACTTGCATTGCTAATCTCTGCCACTATCAGCAACTCTACGAGTTTTGGCTTTAGAGTTAATCGCTTCAACAGAACGAAGATTTGTTTTTCCAAATGAAATCTCGGCTGTTTGCTTTCGATCCAAATAACAGAAAATATTTAACATTTGGTTTCTCAAGGAATAATATTTACAGAGTGATAGCAATCTTGCTGGGAAATTTGCGAAAAATCCTCCCATCTGTTTGGAGGGCGTTTGTTGGAGGAGTTTGCATATGCCACGTGCCCTCGTTCACGACGATGTCACGCCGGCTTCAACGTGTTAAAAGTTGTAATCACTGATTACCGATAAACAAAAATAATTGTTAAGTTTTCTTAACCCTTTCTGGGGCGGTGGTCGCAAATGGGGACACCAAATTTAAAATTTTCTAAAAAAAACTTTCCACTTTGAAACCGGAAAAATTGATGCAAAAGGCAGCTAATCGTTCACTTTTGAGAATATAGATGGCAGCCCTATGAAATATGCTTTCACTAGGGGTAATTTTACATTTAAAATGTGTGTCCCAATTTCTTGAATCAAATGTGGGAAATTTTTTTGAGTTCTTCAAGATTCCAATTTTAGCAAATTCACTTGAAAATGTTCCTCCATTTATTAATTTATGATTTTGTACAAGATTCAACTTTATTTTTTGAATGTATCAAGATGGCTGTCCCCGAAGGGGTCCTCATATGGGGGGTTGTCCCCAGAGTGTGACATCCCCCATCCCACGGAAGGAGGCAATTTTTTTTTTTCCTTTCTTTTGTAAATTCTGTGTCTAGACAATAAACTAAATCCATTCATTATGTTTTTCCATTATATTTCAAAAATTTTAATGTTGTGCTCCTGAAAGGGTTTTAAAACGTTAATTTAACCCGTTTAGCGCCAACCCTAATTTGGCGACCTTGCCGTTAAGCCCGCCATATCCAATTTCATCTAGAGCAGTGACGCGCAAAATATTTCGTTTCTTTGAATTCAGCGACCCACAAAAATTTTCTCGCGACCCACGGTTTGCGCACTTCTGATCTATAGGTATGCTAAATCGGAGGTTTCCAACTTGTGGTAAGGCCGCGGTGACCTAGTGGCAAGGTCTCGGCTTCAGGGCCAGAGAGTTCCAGGTTCGAAACCGATTCCGCTGGAGACCCGCAGTGTTTGTGGGCCTGTTTCACGTTAAATCGTAGGTAGGGGACCAAACATCCTCCCACTGGCTTGGTGCGGAAGTTTGGAGAGGGGATGCCATCTCGGGTGTCGTCCTCGTCATCTGACAGCGGTTCAAAATTACGAAATCCGTCCCAAAATAGCTGTCGTGTTGCTTTAACCCCTTCGGGACGAGCGCCGCATATATGCGTTTCAGTTTGACTCATCTCAGGGCCGAGCGCCGCACCCTTGCGTTACGGCGGAACTGCTGATCAGGGCCGAGAGCCGCACATATGCGTTTGGCATTTGGAACAAAATGTTTTCTATCAGATGGCGTTACTATTCCATGTTCCTTTCAAAAGATTGGTCCCGTACATAAGTATTTCTCTCTCCGAGGTCAGATTGTAGTCGGCCACGTGTCTGTGAATCATTCTATTAGAATTGTTTGATTTTTGAGAGTGTAAACAGAAACACGTGCTGGCGAGTGTAAATAGAAGCATGTGTTAAAGAGCTCTTTAACTCATTTTGGAGTGATTGGTTTATAGTTTCTCCTCTCGCTTGGATTGAGATTTTATGGGAGATATTCTGTCAAGGGTTTTTATGCCTCTTTTTTAAATGACAAATCTATGGATTTTTCCGACGATAGTGATAAAGCACTAAATTATTGGAGATCTTTAGATAGTTACGAATCATCAAATTCTGAATTAGAAGAGGATAGTACTAATATATCGATTCCAATTCCGTCATGTCAGTGGAGTCCTCAAATAGAAGATTTTTCAGAAGGCTTTGAAGAGTTAATTATTACAATTTTCTCGAAGTATTTTATAATAATGAATGTAAATATTTATTTTTTCCTATATTTTCGAATTTTGCATCCATAATCTAGTGTTTATTTAGGTACTTTCAATTATAGGGAAATACACTATATTTTATTTTTTTTATTAAAAATCAAGTACTTTAATTAAACTTTTTTTATGATTTAGAATATGATATCGTTTACCGCATATTTAAAAATGGTTTCATTTCCATGTAAAGGAAACTTTTTTATGTATTATTATGTAACGCGCACTTTTGAAGAAATTTAATGCGTGTTAGGCTTAGCGAGAGAAAATGCTTCGGCCGGTGGGCACAGAATGCGCTTGCCAGCTCCCGGCCGGTGGGCACGTTTCCTTCAGCGAGCGGCCGTCCCGAAGGGGTTAAAGGGGATGTTAACAGAACTAATCCCAACTCGTGGTACGTGTACCCCTGGGGGTATGTGGCGGACCATCGGTAGGCACATGCTATTTATGTGATGTTAATAATCGCGAAAAACGCAAAACACAAGGGATTACAATGAAAAGTTCTAGAAATTCATTTCGCCAAGTTCGTGCAAAAAGTGCGGAGGTCCGAAAGCCAAACAGGTATCAACGAAAGAAAAGAGCCAAGAACTCGGTGTTAGAGCGATAGAATATTTGACACCTCTCAGAAACATAAAGCTTTTTATGCTTACGTTAATAACGAATATCACCGTAAGCTTGACGCAGTTCCAAACATGAGATTGCATCTGCCTTCATTTGAACCTAGTTTTATGAAACCCAGCTCCATGAAGCTCAAGGATTGCATTGAAATTGTTTTCCATTTGAACAGTCGATTATCGGGGTGAGTCATTTTTATCTTTCGTCATAAGTTCATGTGAAATTATTTCAATTCTCTTTCAATTTGTTAGGCCGTGGAATTAATACTATTATTAAAAAATAGAATAAATATAAAATCAAAAAATAATCCCACAAATGTTTTAAAGGTGATTCGAGTCGTTCGACTTTTAAGCTAACTTAAGCCCTTAACATTGTTAATAAGAACTTCTTTGCTCGAAGGTAGGAGGTATTCAAAATAAAAAGACTGATGAGGGGATAGAGGAGGAAAAACAATATACGGTTTTTCAATTCCTACTGTTAGTTCACACTCCCCCTATATCTTGTTCAACTAATTTAATTAACTAACTTTAAACTAACTTCCCGATGAGCTGGAGACTTGAAACTTTAAACAGAGCTCACAACTAGATGACAATTCGCTTTCTTGTCTGTCTGTCATTTCATATTTTGCATGACGGATGGCCCATGGGATCATCGAAGCACCCCCATATTTTAGCCATATCTTTGCGCATGCGCAGTACATTTTTCATTATATCTCGAAAACTATTAACATAACAGATTGGTTCTTGGGTATATGGATGGCCCATGGGATCATCGAAGCACCCCCATATTTTAGCCACATCTTTGCGCATGCGCAGTGCATTTTTCATTATATCTCGAATCACCTAAGTAGGAATTGACTTTAAAATTTTTTTATATATTACTTGTTTACTGAATGGTTGGGAACCACTGTGCTAGATCGATATGTTTGGCCAGAGATCTGCGTGGTAAGACTGCGTGCATTTTGGTACATTCTTTTATGATCTCGAAATTATTTAAAATTTATTAAAAGAGGAGTATATTTTTTAAAATTATATATCGCCAGTCAATAGTGACTGGCCGAAAGAAAAGTATAGTTGTCGTCACCGGTGACTGACATAGCTCTTAACGTGTTAACAGTGGTGGCTCGTCAGTTAAGAAACAAGCAGTCTGTAAAAGTTGTATAGGTCTAAGTTGTAGGAAATTTTGTTCTGATTATTTTGGTAAAAAATACTGGGAAAAAAACATAATAAAGACGCAGTTCGGATCCGAGCCGTATATTTTTTGTGAAAACGTCGGGATCAAATCATAAAACAAGTGTTTCGTGAAGTGTTCAGCGAAATCGAGATATTAAAAACAAATGACGGCTCTAGGCGTCAAGTTTGAAATTAACAAAAGTAATTTTAAGGGGAGTTCAGTGAAGATTTCGAACTTACATAAAAGAGGTGTTTCGTATTAATATGTAATTTAATTATCAATCTCTTTAATACAATATGTACACAGAGTAGTATAATGGTTGCAGAATAGATAAATCACAAGTTCATCGCATGTAGCAAAGGTCTGTGGTAGCTTGTGATTTATCTATTCTGCAACCATTATACTACTCTGTGTACATATTGTATTAAAGAGATTGATAATTAAATTACATATTAATACGAAACACTTGTTTTACGATTTTATCCCGACGTCTTCGCGAAACATTTACGGCACGGACCCGAATTGCATCTTTCTTATGTTTTATTTAGAGTAGCTTTTGATGGCGCCATCTGTTGACAGTATATAGAACTACATTTCGCGTGTGCGCAATAAAACATTATTTACTACAAATCTCATATTTCCCGTAATTTTCAAATTTTTGAATTCAAATTTTAATACAACGTTTCTTTTACGTATTGTCAAGTATTCCGTAAATTATAATAAAAAAAACATGCGAAGTTTGAAATTTTCAATTTAATACCGATTTTTAATTATGTTCTGATAAATTTTTTTATTGTATCACTTTGGCTCCTAGTATTACCCTTCAAGCTCTTTAAAATGACACCAGAATCAACCTAGCTAAACGCCTTTCCACGCTACACTTATTTATAACCTGACATAAAGCAAATTCATAACAATCACGCGCATGCGCCTACGCTGGTACGATGACGTCACAGGTAAAACAAATACTATGCGACAAACTCTTACAGATATGATCCATCCGTTGTGGGGTCAACCATCCTTTTCGCATTATTAGTCTCGTAGTTATTAGCGATTCAAATCTGACGGTATTTTGTCCCACAAGAAAGTTCGACCGACTATCACTGTAACGAGCGGAAAGACGTTTTAAGTCAAAACAATGTTTTTCATGTTTTTTGGCTATAACTAAAATTCCAACAAAAGACTTTGTTGGCAAACCTCAGATCCGTAATCAGCACACCAAAAAACATAAAAGAGCAAACAATTACAACTCCGCAGGAATTTGATTTAAAGAAGCTACTTAATGACTGGGCTACTGAGAAAAAGCGAAAAAATGCCAACCGAGAGCTGGGAAAAGCGCAGCTCAAGTTTCTAATTTCAAGCGGAGAAAGGGTTGCTTTTTTCTTTGGATGCTTTTTTCGCGTTGCGCAGTGTGCAAAATTAGATCCGTAGAAGGGGCAAAACTCTCTGCAGCTCCAGTCTGTCTCTCTCTTAATTCTTGATTGATTTCGTCCTCCTTTTACGTTTTTATTACTTTTTTGCCATTTCAGTTGATCATTGATCTCTCCAAGTGGGAAAGTAAGCCGATTAGAATAAAAACAAAAATACGAGCTTTTGAAATAATTTCAGGGGGGACTGCTGCTCTGCAGCCCTAATGGACGAGCCGCCACTGCTTGTTAACAACAGTAGTTTCCTGAGCGAGGGAAATAAATTGATTCCTTTCAAATTGCAGTGGGAGTACAGAAAAGTGTATGCAACAAATGCGTGGCCAGTATAGATTTTTTTGAAGCGCGACCCGAAACAAAATTAATACATACTGTTTTTAAACACACTCTGGTACTTGTTTGTTAAAGCAACCACCGAGCTTACTTGGCGATCTTCGGATTTCGCCAAGCTCGTAAGTTTAGTGTTCTGGCGAAGCTACTATGTCCCGGCTCCCGCGGCTAGAGAAGCCGCAGGATGCTTTTTTAAGTTAAAAAAATCTTCCCAGTTCCCACGTAGCTTTATTCACAAGAAAAACAAGCTCGTAAATCAGTGTTCTAGCGAAGCTACTATGTTCCGGCTCCCGCGGCTAGCGAAGGCGTAGGATGTTTTTTTTAAGTTAAAAAAAAATCTACCCGGTTCCCATTTAGCTTTTTACGCAAAAAAACCAAGTAATATTTTTCAAAAACCAATTCGAATTTAATAACTAAAAAAAAAAAAACTACATAAATACGCGAGCAAAAAAGTGACACGACGACTACAGGACTGCACGTTTTTATAGGGCTGCAAACGTTTTTGGCAAGACTTTACCACCATCTTGGCAATATATCTCAGTTGCTTGGCGATTCAGTCTCGGTGACAGTCTTTTATCAGTGTACTAAAAAATACATTTTTTTTTCATTTTAATTATTTTCTACTTTTTAATATTTAATTTAATGTTTATTGACATGGAATCTTGAAATCAATTTTTTTTCTGAAATAGACCAACGGATGGTGACGCTAAAATTTAATCCGATTAATTTGATTGAATTAATTGATTAACTCATAATTAAGTTCT
Organism: Araneus ventricosus; assembly: GCA_013235015.1. Taxonomy (NCBI): domain Eukaryota; kingdom Metazoa; phylum Arthropoda; class Arachnida; order Araneae; family Araneidae; genus Araneus; species Araneus ventricosus. The sequence continues at coordinate 2,097 of BGPR01008399.1, read as the reverse complement.
GAAAATACTAATGTAGGTATTGGCTTCGAGAATAGGGAATTATATAAAATTACAAAACTGTAGCACATTAGAAAAAGAGCGGAAAATCCATATTTACAAACATGAAACAGGCAAGTCAAACAAAAGTGCATAAAAAAAATGCACGCGAAACATGGCCCACTTGACGAAGGACACGTTGACCCTTCTTGAGAAAGCACGAAAAATTACAAAATTGCAACAAAAATAAGAATAAAATATCAAAAATTCCTGAATCTTCGTGAGAAAACGCAATTCGGAAACGTGATGAACACCGAAGCTATTTATTGCAGGGACGATTCGAGGGATTTTTTTGAATATTTACGACATAAATTCTTATCAAAAACTAAAACTTTAAAATAGGTGAACAAAAGTCATAAGTCATTACACCGGGGTTTGACTGTAATTAGGAATGGATGGTATTTCTCCACCGGTGGAAAGTAGCCTCGAACCCTGATCGGAATCAATCCGAAAATGAAGGGAACACTAACAAAAAATACACTCTGATTGACGTTGGGTATCTCCACCCCGTATATTATTTTACACAAATTTGAGAGTTTAATCTGTCGCCAAAGCATCGTTTAAAAACAAAACTTTTACCATGATAGTTGCCAATACGATTTTTTTCCCCGAGAGATTGAAAAAAAACTTTTGCCATTCGAAATTTCGTTTTTCGTTCAGACATCGCAATTTTTTGACATTTCAACTATATTGCGAAAACAGCGAAATTAAAATCTATCGCGTGACTGAGTTGCTGAAAGTTACACAGTGGAACTTGTCTCATTCGAACTCTTTCAATTCGAAGTCGTTGGTAATTCAAATTTCCTTGCATTCCTTGTTAACCCCTTCTTGGTCGAATTCTTTTTCGAATCTCCGACAAAATGATTATGTTTCCCATTCAAGGCGGGAAATCTCACCGCGATACCGTGAAGAAAGTAGGACTATTTGCGCCATCTCTTAGCAATATTCAGAACTACGAAAAACAATCGCGGAATATAACGAGACACGATATTTCTCTTCGTCGCGTGACATGCGACGCCGACCAAGAAGATATTAATGTAATGTTATAATACCGTCTGTCATTTGAATTTTTCTTGGTTAATTCGAAGTCAAAACTAAAAAGAATAATAAAAAATCGTTTGTGTTTCAGGGAATTGCTTTCGTTGCTTAACTGCACCCGTACCTTGGGTCCTCAGTGATCGTGATTTGTAAGGCCCTTAACTCACTCAAGGGCGACTTCATCGCTGTAAAATGCATTCAATCAATAACGCAATAAAAAATTCCTCACTTTAACCCCTTCGGGACGAGCGCCGCATAGGTGCGTTTCAGCTTGACTCATCTCAGGGCCGAGCGCCGCATCCTTGCGTTACAGCGAAAGTGCTGCTGTGAGCCGAGAGCCTCACATATGCGTTTGGCTTTTGGAACAAAATGTTTTCTATCAGATGGCGTTACTATTTCATGTTCCTTTCAAAAGATTGGTCCCGTACATAAGTATTTCTCTCTCCGAGGTCAGATTGTAGTCGGCCACGTGTCTATGAATCATTCTATTAGAATTGTTTGATTTTTGAGAGTATAAACAGAAACACGTGCTGGCGAGTGTAAATAGAAGCATGTGTTAAAGAGCTCTTTAACTCATTTTGGAGTGATTGGTTTATAGTTTCTCCTCTCGCTTGGTTGAGATTTTATGGGAAGATATTCTGTCTAGGGTTTTTATGCCTCTCTGTTTTATTTTTGCAGTTATTGCTAAAAGAACGCGTTAACTTTCAGAGGAGGAAGTATGTAAATTTTTCAATGACAAATCTATGGATTTTTCCGACGATAGTCATAAAGCACTAAATTATTAGAGTTCTTTAGATAGTTACGAATCATCAAATTCTGAATTAGAAGAGGATAGTACTAATATATCGATTCCAATTCCGTCATGTCAGTGGAGTCCTCAAATAAAATAGAAGATTTTTCAGAAGGCTTTGAAGAGTTAATTATTAAAATTTTCTCGAAGTATTTTATAATATTGAATGTAAATATTTATTTTTTTCTATATTTTCGAATTTTGCATCCATAATCTAGTGTTTATTTAGGTAC